>JBBGZY010001775.1:2390000-2596148 GCA_037952925.1 Lithobates clamitans
CGTATTCTTCATATGTCTGGGCTATGGTGTAGAGGGGCAAGATGGAAGCATTTACTGGCAAAGAAAAACATCCAAGCCCGGTTAAATTTTGCAATAACACATCTGATGTCTCCCAAAAGCATGTTGGAAAATGTGTTCTGGTCTGATGAAACCAAGGTTGAACTTTTTGGCCATAATTCCAAAAGATATATTTGGCGCAAAAACAACACTGCACATCACCAAAAGAACACCATACCCACTGTGAAGCATGGTGAAGACAGCATCATGCTTTGGGGCTGTTTTCAGGGGCCTTAGTCAAGGTAGAGGGAATTATGAACAGTTCCAAATACCAGTCAATATTGGCAGAAAACCTTCAGGCTTCTGCTAGAAAGCTGAACATGAAGAGGAACTTCATCTTTCAGCATGACAACGACCCAAAACATACATCCAAATCAACAAAGGAACGGCTTCACCAGAAGAAGATTAAAGTTTTGGAATGGCCCAAACCTGAATCCGATTGAAAATCCGTGGGGTGATCTGAGGAGGGCTGTGCACAGGAGATGTCCTCACAATCTGACAGATTTGGAGTGTTTTTGAAAAGAAGAGTGGGCAAATATTGCCAAGTCAAGATGTGCCATGCTGATAGATTCATACCCAAAAAGACTGAGTGCTGTAATGAAATGAAAAGGAACTTCATCGGGGTGCCGATGCTCGTGGCTGACGGTCGCGATGACCGCCGGCCACGAGCGATCGTGACAAAGAGACACAGAACAGGAACGAGTGTGTGTGTAAACACACACTTCCCTGTTCTGTTCTGACAGGAGTGACAGATCGTGTGTTCCTATTAGCTAGGAACCACCATCCGTCACTTCCTCTAGTTAGTCCCTCCCCCTTCAGTTAGAATCACCTCCCAGGGAACAGTTAACCCCTTTACCGCCCCCTAGTGTTAACCCCCTTCACTGCCAGTGACATTTTTACAGTAATCAATGCATTTTTAATCACACTGATTGCTGTATTAATGCCAATGGTTTCAAAAATGTGTCAAAATAGTCCGGTGTCCGCCATAATGTCGCAGTCCCGCTAAAAATCGCAGAACGCCGCCATTACTAATAAAAAAATAAATAAAAATGCTATAAATCTCCCCTATTTTGTAGACGCTATAACTTTTGCGCAAACCAATCAATATACGCTTATTGCGATTTTTTTACATATTGGCCTAAACTGAGGAAAAAAAATGTTTTTTTTGTTTTGTATTTTTGGGGGATATTTATTATAGTAAAAAATAATGTGTTTTTTTTTTTCAAAATTGTCGCTCTTTTCTTTTTGTTTATAGCGCAAAAAATAAAAACCGCAGAGGCGATCAAATACCACCAAAAGAAAGCTCTATTTATGGGAAAAAAAGGATGTCAATTTTGTATGGGTACAGCGCCGCACGTCCGCGCAATTGTCAGTTAAAGCGACGCAGTGCCGAATCGCAAAAAGTGCTCTGGTCAGGAAGGGGGTAAAATCTTCCGGGGCTGAAGTGGTAAAGAGGACTTGTCACATTGCAAACCTGAGAGCAAAGTAACCGTTTTTTTCCCTAATTGTCCATCTCCTCTGCTACTGGTACTTACCTTCATCTGCTGCCCTGTTAGACTGCCCTAACCCAAAGTTCAAAGACTTGTGTTAGATTGATGCCTATGCATGGTTGAGGACCTTGCCTTCCTGGCCACCTGACCGTGCTTGGGCCTGGCATTTGGTTGCTCAGGCAATAAGTCATGAAGCATTAGAGGAAGGAGAGCGGGTGACATGCTCCCCTATACCTGGAAGTAATGTGCATTTCCAAGAGTTCTGACATGCAAGCATAATGACGAGGGAGCACAGAAAACGGTAGGGAAGCACAGCAAAGGTGAATATCGGGGATGAAGTTGGCTGTGCAGACTTCAGCTGGAAAATGTCTCAGAACCTGGGAGGTGAAATGTTGCTGCTGTGATTTATTGGGCTTTATACATCCTCATCACTCTGTGCGTTTCCTTGTAAAATGAGCTGGTTGGCACTGACATTTTAGGGCAGAACATAATTACCTCCACACAGTACGTATCCTTTTTTACATTTTTTTTTTTTTTTTAGAAACTGCAGAACAGCAGCTGTAGAGCATAAGGTATTGATTTTCTTCCTTTGTCCTTTACTGTAGCCCTTAACACAGCAGAATGTGTCATATTGCCTCGCTTTAAGCCATCCTGGATACGTTGTGTTTTTTTTTTTTTTTTAGCTGTATGTTAAATATTTAAGGGCCCATTCACACTGATGCATTGCAGTAATGACTATATGGTACAGTTGTGAACCATTCATGCTTTGTGGTGCAGGGTGTTGACAAAATGCTACATGTGTGCTAAAACCTGAGCTGAGCCACATTGGTAGCCCATTCACAATTCATGAAAAACATACACAAATGGGTGCAAACCTGTTTTTACCATCTGCATTTTTCAGTTCAGTCATAAGACAGCCAACACATTGCTGGAGGCAACAACTCTCCCCCCTTCATCAGGTCTTGGAATAAAGGAATGAAGACTTGCAGTAGACCAGAAGGACCTGTATTAAAAATCTATATGCACTCTGAAACTTCTTCTGAACTTTGGATATACACTGTGGTCACTGTGGTTTTACTGCCGCTGACCAAAGAGCATGTCTGGAGTTCAGAAGGATTATCAGAGTGGATATAGATTCTTAATTTAGATCTCCCCAGGTTCAGTTTTGAGACCTTTCAAGTCTTCATTCCTTTATTCCAAGCCCTGATCAAAGGAGTGTGTTGCCCCCAAGACGCATTGGCTCTCTTTTATGGTTGAATTGTGAACTATTAAAGTGAAGAGGGCTGTGCACAGTAGAGATGCCCTCACAATCTGACAGATTTGGAGTGTTTTTGCAAAGAAGAGTGGGCAAATTTTGCCAAGTCAAGATGTGCCATGCTGATAGATTCATACCCAAAAGGCTGAGTGCTGTAATGAAATCAAAAGGTGCTTCAACAGAGTATTCGTTTTAAGGGTGTGCACACTTATGCAACCATATTTTATTTTTTTATTTTTACTTCACTGCACCTAAAGAATTTCAGTTTGTTGTTTAACTGAGTTGTACAGTTTATAGATCCTGTGTGTGTGTGTATATATATATATACCGTATTTATCGGCGTATAAAACGCACAGGCCTATAACACGCACATTCATTTTAAGAGGAAAGTTTCAGAAAAAAACCTTAAATTTTAAATAAGGAACTTTGAAACAAAATAAGGGTCAGTGCCAATCTGTAGCCTGATCAATGCCCATCTGCAGCCTCATCAGTCCACGTCCATGCAGCCTCACCATTGCCTTCAATGCAGCAGCCTCACCATTGCCTTCAATGCAGCAGCCTCACCATTGCCTTCAATGCAGCAGCCTCACCATTGCCTTCAATGCAGCAGCCTCACCATTGCCTTCAATGCAGCAGCCTCACCATTGCCTTCAATGCAGCAGCCTCACCATTGCCTTCAATGCAGCAGCCTCACCATTGCCTTCAATGCAGCAGCCTCACCATTGCCTTCAATGCAGCAGCCTCACCATTGCCTTCAATGAAGCAGCCTCACCATTGCCTTCAATGAAGCAGCCTCACCATTGCCTTCAATGAAGCAGCCTCACCATTGCCTTCAATGAAGCAGCCTCACCATTGCCTTCAATGCAACAGCCTCACCATTGCCATCAGTGCAGCCTGATTGATGCCCATCTGCAGTCTAGAGGGGGGAGGGGGAAGCGCCGACAGATTACATACAGTGAGAATCTCCTATGATAGACAGAATAGTGGTCCAATGGTGGCCCAGGAGATGGGACTTCCTGTTACAGAGGCCGCCAAGTAAACAGGAGATTCTCACTGTATGTAAACTGACGGCGCTCGTCCCACCTCCCTCCCTGTCCCCTCCGAGGCAGCTAAAATTGAAGTATTGGCGTATAACACGCATACGCTATTTGCACCCAATTTTCATGGTGAAAAAGTGAGTGTTATACGCCAATAAATACAGTATATATATATATATATATATATATATATATATATATATATATATATATATATATATATATATATATATATATATATATATTGTGTGTGTGTTAGCACAGTGGCTAAGTGGGGTTAGCCCTATGGTCATTGGTTTGAATCCCAACCATGGCACCTGCCTGGAGTTTGCATGTTCTCCCAGTGCTCGGGTTTCCTCCGACACTCCAAAGACATGCTAGGAGGTTAATTGGCTCATGTCTAAATTGGCCCTAGTATGTATGTATGTACAGTATCTTGCAAAAGTGAGTACACCCCTCACATTTTTGTAAATAGTTTCCTATATCTTTTCATTTGACAACACTGAAGAGATGACACTTTTGCTACAATGTAAAGTAGTGAGTGTACAGCTTGTATAACAGTGTCAATTTGCTGTCCACTAAAAATAACTCAACACACAGCCATTCATGTCTAAACCGCTGGCAACAAAAGTGAGTACACCCCTAAGTGAAAATGTCAAAAATTGGGCCCAGTTAGCCATTTTCCCTCCCCGGTGTCATGTGACTCGTTAGTGTTACAAGGTCTCAGGTGTGAATGGGGAGCAGGTGTGTTTAAATTTTGGTGTTATCGCTCCCCCTCTCTCATACTGGTCACTGGAAGTTCAACATGGCACCTCCTGAGGATCTGAAAAAAATTATTGTTGCACTACATAAAGATGGCCTAGGCTATAAGAAGATTGCCAGGACCCTGAAACTGAGCTGCAGAATGGTGGCCAAGACCATACAGCGGTATAACAGAACAGGTTCCACTCAGAACAGGCCTCGCCATGGTCGACCAAAGAAGTTGAGTGCATGTGCTCGGCATCATATCCAGAGGTTGTCTTTGGGAAATAGACGTATGAGTGCTGCCGGCATTGCTGCAGAGGTTTAAAGGGTCGGGTGTCAGCCTGTCAGTGCTCAGACCATATGCCGCACACTGCATCAAATTGGTGTGGATGGCTGTCGTCCCAGAAGGAAGCCTCTTCTAAAGATGATGCACAAGAAATCCCGCAAACAGTTTGCTGAAGACAAGCAGACTAAGGACATGGATTACTGGAACCATGTCCTGTGGTCTGATGAGACCAAGATAAACTTATTTGGTTCAGATGGTGTCAAGCGTGTGTGGCAGCAACCAGGTGAGGAGTACAAAGACAAGTGTGTCTTGCCTACAGTCAAGCATGGTGGTGGGAGTGTTGTGGTCTGGGGCTGCATGAGTTCTGCGGCACTGGGGAGCTACAGTTCATTGAGGGAACCATGAATGCCAACATGTACTGTGACATACTGAAGCAGAGCATGATCCCCTCCCTTATACTGGGCTGCTGGGCAGTATTCCAACGACCTCAAACACACCTCCAAGATGACCACTGCCTTGCTATAGAAGCTGAGGGTAAAGATGGTGGACTGGCCAAGCATGTCTCCAGACCTAAACCCTATTGAGCATCTGTGGGGCATCCTTAAACGGAAGGTGGGGAGTGCAAAGTCTCTAACCTCCACCAGCTCAGTAATATCGTCATGGAGGAGTGGAAGAGGACTCCAGTGAAAACCTGTGAAGCTCTGGTGAACTCCATGCCCAAGAGGATTAAGGCAGTGCTGGAAAATAATGGTTGCCACACAAAATATTGACACTTTGGGCCCAATTTTGGACATTTTCACTTGGAAGTGTACTCACTTTTGTTGCCAGCGGTTTAGACATTAACCTCCCTTCTGTGAGATACTGTGTGAATGTGAGTTAAGGACTTTAGATTGTAAGCTCCTTGAGGGCAGGGACTGATGTAAATGTACAATAATATATGAAGAAGAGTGTCAGAATATGAGAATACTATACTTAAGTTGTTGCTATGATCCCTTATCTTTTTAACATTTGTCTGTTATTTTTTAATTGATGTGCTATAATATGTGACAATAATAATTGTATCTTTATAAATGAATAGTCTGGATGCCTGTAAAATCCCAATCCATTGATATTTTCTTTTATACCATTTTTTTTTGTTGTTGTCACAGTTAAGGGAGATCTGTTCTCTTCGGAAGCTGCATTCATGCAAGCTAGAGAGATTAAAATTAATTGACAATTCCTTCATTTATTGGTTGAATAAGCATAGAAATCCCTGTGCCTCGTAAATATTTCATCCTGGACTTCATTTAAAATGAATGGGCTGCTTTACTATAATGCACATTAACTCGTATGCAGTAACGCACTGTAACACAGTGGAACAATGTGAATGCATACATAGAGGGATCCATACTTTGGACAATGAACGTTTTGTTTATATTTGAGCTTGATGTGGACATCTTACTGGAGAAAGGGGTCAGCTCGCAAAAAAAAATATTGCCCTGTCCAAAATCAAATAGCGAGTGAGCCATAGGCTGCCCAGAGTGGATCAAGAAGAGGGGGGATGTAATTTTAAAGGGCAGGTTTGGAGAACTGCACATAGGAAACATTGCTAAAACATTGTTGACTTTGCATTGAGGTGCATATATAACTCGGTGGTGGTCATCTCCTACTTGGAACTCCTGCTGGCCTGCAGCTATTTTACAGATGACAACTGATGGCAATTTTCAGTTTGGTATCATATCTTTATTCAACCTTACTAACTATGTAATTATGATTGGAAGTCCCAGATGAAGATTATTTCTCCCAGGATATTCTGCATAACACATAGGATCAGAGGGCTTCCCTTTCCGCAATAGTAAAATGCTGGAGTTGTGAACTTGCAGCTATCTGACTTGCCCTTATCACTGAACTTCTCATCTGTAAGTGTAGCTGGAGCAGAACCAATAACCCAGCTATTTTTTTATAAATCATTTCCATTTCTTTCTATGACAAGGGCCAACAACTGCAGCAGGTCAGAGGCAGCCCAGCAAGCACAGATAGACCTCAGTGGGAATTCCTGGCCGGGATGATTTATGTAGAAACATTAATTGGTTTATTGCATGATAATTAGACTAATCAAAATCCTGAAAGCATTGTCAGTAGCCGCCGGTGTTTGATTGACATCTCTGACCTTAATGGCTCTGCTGGTGCTCAGTGTAGACTGTCCCTTGAAGATCACAGCTTTCCATGACCAAGTTTGGGAAATCCTGGCCTGGTATTAAACGGAAACAAAGTGAACTGTCAAAAATATATTCTAAAATATTTTTTTTATACAGTCTGGTGACCTAGATCTCATATTATCCCTATCATTTTACAGTTGTCCAGTAGCACAAGCACTGATTAATGGGGGGGGTTCAAGCGTGTTCGTGTGCAGTGTTTTTTTGTTTTTTTT
The DNA here is from genome assembly GCA_037952925.1 of Lithobates clamitans. Lineage (NCBI taxonomy): Eukaryota > Metazoa > Chordata > Amphibia > Anura > Ranidae > Lithobates > Lithobates clamitans. Next base: position 2,397,280 of record JBBGZY010001775.1, read on the forward strand.
TGGTGGGAAAGAAAAAAAGAATTACTGGTCTGAATTAAGGTTGGCGGTGCTCTTATCCTTCTGACTACTCCCAGGGATCCTAGGGGACACTCCTGCAGCCACAGGGAGAGCTTCCTTTTGAGTGTAAGATCTTAGGCCAGATCCTGAAGACGTCACACAATTATGATGAAATGCATTGGGTGGAAACTCCTGGCAACGTCCCATCTGGTACCAGTGGTTGATTTCGGCAGCCATCTTGGATGATGGAGAGATACGTTTTATTCTATTGAAACTATTATGCTGTGAGAGCATAATAAATTATTTAATTTTTTTTTTTTTTTTACAATTTTATTTTTTATTTTAACGGTGCTTTCACTATATAAAGCCCTGTTTTCTTTTCCTAATCTATGAAACTTGTTAATACTCCAGAGTTCCTTATTAGGATTGAATCTTTGGGGGACTATTTAGGAAGGAGGAGAGCAGCACCTTACCAGGAGGAGACATAAAGCGTCACATCGACTCGCTTGTTAAATCAAGGGGTCAGTGCGATCTGGTGAGTGCTTTGTGTTGTCCTTATCCTCCAGGATTCTTCCTTTGGCTGGAGCTATCCTACCTGGAAACACCATCTTCACCATCGCTTTTTCTTTCTCTTGCACCAAACTGAATCTGGAATGCTATGAACACTGAGCACATACACATGTGGAATAATGAACAATTAAGACAATTCACATTTTTATTTTTATATGGTTTTGTTATACATTGTATTGCTGTTAGTAAGTGCTGCCATTCCTCACTATTAGGGGATATTGGTTTTAAGATCTTAGATCTTTTTTCTTGGCCCACTCTGGGGTCGTACCCCCTCCAGCACAAACATGTTGGTGTGAGATCCTTCCCTATTTTTTATTTATATTTTTTAATAAAGCTGCTATGTTAAAATTTAGGGCTATTAAAACTTAGAGAAATACAGTAGCTGTCTTGCCCAATGCAAATTTATTTTTTGACTGGTTGTGATAAACTATTCCATTTTGCACATTACACTTTGTCTTATTTATTAATAAGCTAGAACATATTGGGATACGTCTGGATAAATCTTACTAGCTGTGTGGCAGAACATCTTTCCCTTCGCATACAGTGGCCATGTATACAATATTCTCCATCCCTACCACCCCCCCCATGACAGAAGCCCATAACAACAGTTCTTCCAATTCACTTCCTACAGCAGCCATATATACAGTTCTTGGTGCCCGTGCACCCCACCTCCCTCCAAGAGCTATAGTGATCATTCTTGTGGGCCTGTTTCTAGGGTAGCAGGCCAAGAACCCAATGTACCAACATAAGTCTTGGCTGGCCTCCTCTCTGCACTCGTACATGCAATATTTATGATGCTGTTAACTAAATGAAGGTGTAATGAGATATGATTAACTACACACTAGAAGCTTTTATTTTTGTCGGGGCTCAACACAGTAGGCTCTCCATTCCATCCCATGACCTCCCCCATCCAAGCACATGATCTCAAATGATCTAAGCTCCCCCCGGTAATTGGCCTACAATACTTTAACAGTCAAAGCTGCTATCAAACATATTTAAATTCTGAAGGAAGCAGAATACTGGAGTCAGTGCCGTACCAAGTTTACTGTAATCGACAATATACACACATTGGGTAACCATGTCCATTTAGGGGAAGCGAAACTTCGCTGTTGCTAGAAGTGCAACCGTAATACTGTTCGGAGGGAATAGGCTGTGTCTCTGGTTAACGTGGAAGCCCCTAAAGAACAAAAGCCTGCCTTTTTTTTTTGGCTTCTAGCTAAATCCTGCCGATGTGTACTGCATTTGTAAGTAGCGGAGGAGAGGATGTGATCGGCATTGCTCATTAGCGTGTAACGGGAGCAGAGGCTGCACCTTTTCCAGTGCTGGCTCAGCACAATTTCAGTACTCTGACAAATAACACATTAAGTAGAATATTACCTAGGGGTCTGTGAGTGTTTACACACCTCTGGGAAGTGATTTCATCCCTCCAAGGGCCATCCGCCGATATTAAATATTAACATGAAGATGTGGGAAAGGGGAAGATGTAATGATGTCAACTTTTTTAAATCCCGGAATGGGGTCCTTGCTGGTCTTGAGCAGGTTTTCTAGAAGCGTCTCTGTAGATGTTTGCTGATGGAATTAGGAACATTTTAACACCTTGTATAAAAATTATTCATCTGGATGTAAAATGTGCAAAACGCGGCTGGAAATAGGTCACTGGGGAAGAATGTGGTTTTGGAAGGTTGTTTTGCTATAGACACTTGTAGATGTAATACAAGATGTTTCTCTTATCCTGACTCGAATGGTTGTTTTGCTTTTTAGCAGTGTATTGGAAAGGCACCACTTGTGTTGGGAAGGTGAACACTTGCGTTACCTTCACTCAAAGAGGCTTTGACATTGATGGTAACCCTTTGCAAACAATGCTAAGGTGCTAAAAAAAAATGCTCTTACCGCAACACTACCGCTAATAGCAGTTCAGCTAGAATCTAGATGGGGTGTACCACGCTATTCACAGTGCACCTATGGTCCAGAGTTTTTTTTTTTTTTTTAATTTCAATAGAGTAGGGATCGACTCAAACCCTTGTCAGGTTTTCTTTTTATTATTTTTTTTTTTAATTCTGTTTCATTTTCGAGATTTCTGTTAATTTTCTGCTCTGGATAAACCATACCAAAAGAAGAAGAAATCTTCCCAGAATTTTTTAAAAATTGTTTGTTGCCACAGGAACAGGTATCCCCTGTATTTCCTCTTTATTCCTGATCCAGTGGCGATCATAAAATGTTGATTTCTCATCACCAGAACAAAGGAAGCAGGAGAATACAGACCGTTCTAAACAGCTGATGGGGGTTCTAATCCTTCCACAAAGCTTAAAAAAGTTTAGCTAGCACCATCCCTTCATGTATATGTAGTGTTTCTAAATAACCAGCTGTTGAAACCTGCTTTAAGAAAAGGAGCAATTTTATTGCACAACTTAAAGTGGAGTTCCACCCACTTTTACAACTCTTCAGCATCCCTCACTAAACTGTGCACTGTAAACGAATTGGATATTTTTAAAAAAGAAATTCTCAGAACCTACTGTATATCTGCTGTATTAATTTTTCACTTCCTCCTCTCTGGCTGTGGCCCATCGCATAATTTCCTGTTTGCAATGCCTTCTGGGAAGGGGAGGCAACCTCCTCTGACACTGCCGTTGCTATGGAAACCTGACCTGAAACCTATTACACTGCTTGTGCTGCACTGAGCATGTGCGAGATCTGCAAGGATGAGATCCAGGAAGAAATACAGTCTGGCTTCAGATGCCCACACTTAAGATGGTCACAGCCTGCTGTAAGTTTATAAAATAACAAACTACTGCTATAAACTAACAAAACAGACCTTAGTTTACAGACTAACTTTACTAGAATACATTAAGCTTGTGTATTTTAGGGGTATTTTTATTTAAAAAGTATAATTTTGGCCAGAACACCACTTTAACAAACTCCTTCGAGTTCTCTGCAACCTCCTGAAACACGCTGCCTATTTTTTCTTGATTTTTATATATAAATATTTGTAAACTCTAAATTCATGAGTGTGGAACTCTTTTTTGTGTTCTTCAAACTCTTGGACCTTGTTAGAGGTGCTGTTCTGTTACCTTCATATTTAGGAGCTGCCTAACCAGAGCTACAACATAGTCTCTGCTCCTGTATTGTGAAATTAAATAAGGGATCCAGCCTATCCTGCCCTGTGATCCTATATGTATACGTGGTAGCTCTGATCACAGCTGTTAGCTTGACGCGTTTGTGGTATTCTTGCTGGTGAATGCACAACGTAGGTAATAGATACTCCACGGTAATTGGGATCTTCTCAGCTTAGCTGTGTCTAAACCTTCACAAGTTCAGAGTGGTGTCCCAGTAACCTAGTAGCTTTGTGACGTCACATTTTGCTGTGATATGGCTATGTGTTTTGGAGTGGGAATGCTAGGATGGGGAAAACCCCTGTGTGGGGGCCAGATGCATTTTGCAATGTTTTTATCATAAATGTACACTTCGGGTCATGGGTTGGTTCTTAGACTATGGGTTATGTGTCACTACATTCAAGTGTTTGGACACTGGCAAAAGCTTTAATAGGACCTGCCTCCAGTGTAACCATATAACCCCACCTGCTATGTGAGGCTCCATTTTTTTGCTATGCTTTTTAGGTAATGGACCTCTTGGAGAAGATTTTTATTTTTATTTATTTTTACTACTTTTCTTTGACACTTCTTTCAAGATTTTTGGATCAGCTGCCCTCAATGTACATCTTGGGAACCATATCCATACCCCTTGCCTGCTGTATTTTCTATCCAGAGGAAAGGGCAAGACCTTCTAGTGAATGCTGCAGCAGGTGGGGAGAAAGATCTGACTACTGGAGTCCTTGAGTCCAATCGGGGCCCTACCTACCTGGAGTTTGCATGCTTTCCCTGTGCCTGCGTGGGTTTCCTCCGGGTACTCTGGTTTCCTCCCACACTCCAAAGACCTGCTGGTAGGTTAATTGTCTCCTGTCTTGAATGTAAGTTGGAGACCTTGGATTGTAAGCTCCTTGAGGCAGGGACTGATGTGAATGCACAATATATATGTAAAGCACTGCGTAAATTGATGGTGCTATATAAGTACCTGTAATAAATTAATAAGAGATCAATCCCATTGACCTCCATCCAGAAGTAAAGCACCAGTTTCGGGTGAAGGCTTTAATACACCGGTCTCTATCTAGTATGAAGGAAGAGCATGTGTCTTTGGAAAACATTGGTAGAGTAGACTGATACCTCTGAAAATGAGGTAGTAATTTAATCAGTGTAACAAAGCGATGGACTTCAGCATAAATTTAATAGCAGTCCCAGCATGGCCTGGTGTCGTGGGATTGCTGAAGCTTGTACTTCCTCAGCAGAAAAGAGTTGAAGGCTGCCCTAAGTGGTAGAACATCCTTGCCAGCTTTACATGGAGGGTCATGAACGTTGGAAAACAATGCAATCCTAAGATGTCACTATTCTATGAAGTTGCCACTGGTCTATAGAATATGACAGATGAAACCTCATTTGGACCACTCCTCCTCCTTTTTTTTTTTTTTTGTTCTTTTGTGCTTCCTATACCCCATAGTATGCATGTCATTCTTCAGGGTGTATTGGGCTTGTTGTCATATTTCATTGCTATGTGCTCATCCTATATTATAGCAAGGTTTCTTTATAATTCATGGATTTGGTTCATTCGAAGAGTTGTCATTATGGAAATAAGCTTCCATTAGTAACACTCTCACTAACAACCTAAATGTCCCTCAACACTCAAAGCTGTATACAGGCTTTCAGCTCTTCCCCACCCTGCTTAATTGGGATTAAGGAGGCTCAGTGCAGAATGGGAGCGAAGCATTACTGCTTCTCCCTGTATAGAAAGGCTGGTGTGTGCTATTCTTCTCTTTTAAGGCAGTTACATTCTGATTTGGGGTGACTACGGTCCACTTTTTGTCAGTAGACATGGACCTGCCAACAGATTGCCAATGGCAAGCATTACAATTAGGGGAAAAAAAAAAGTGGGTGGTTGTCATGCTTACCCAGTTCCTTCAAAGCTCTCCAGTTCGCAGGCTGCACGCTTTTTTCTGATCAGTAACTACCAAAGTACTGAAGCCTTGGACAGCCAGTCAGTTAGGGTTTCCAGAAGGAAATAATGCAATTGCAACCTCAATATTTCTGTTAGCACAAGCTTCCTTTAAAGCTGAACCCCATCTAATGCATTTGTGTATTCCCCGAAAAATAGCAAAATGTGTTACTACATAGAATCAGAAGGTCCCGAATTGCTCTTGATATTAACCTCTGGTCATCTCCTGCACATTGGCACTTATACAGGGAAAGGGACCACACTAGAATCTAATCGGACTCTGCACGAGTTGGTGACATATTAGGGTGTTGTTTCTCCTACTGTACAATATCCAGTTGGCAGGATGTAGACTGGGAGGTGACACCAGTGTATTTCTTAACTCTGACTCTGATGTCACCTTCCTGGCTGTTCTGCCTGGCAGATGTGTAGCAAATACAAAAATGGCTGGACAGAATTAGAAATCTTTTGGCAGATAAGAGAAATCAAACCTGTGTCTTCCAATGGTGTATTTAGAGATTTGCCTGGAGTTCAGCTATAAACTCATCTGTGATATTGGATGGTATAGTTCAGTGTCTCTATGTTGGTTTGTCCCCTTTCCTGTCCATTCAGTGTGCTCGGGGGCATTGCTGCTCAGTGCTTGGCACATGCTGGAAATCCTATGCTTAAAAACCCAGAACAAGGTCATAAAGTTCATGTGGCTTCTAGTTCTACAAAAGGCAATGAAAGTTTTACATCCTACCCACTGCAAATGTGCGTGCTCATTATTCTGTATGTGCCCCTCTCCTGTGTGACGTTTTGTGGTTTCCAGCCTGTGTTGTGCTCCCATGGAAGTGACAGTTTTTGGTAGGTCTGTCTGTAAAGCTTGCCCCCTCCAGCGCTGGAGCTATTAATAGAGGAGACACAGGAAGGATTGATGTAACCCAAGCTGCTCCACTGCCGGCTCATGTAACTGCACATATGACACACAGAAAGTGCCTGCGCCTTCTGCCACCATCCATACAGAGGAGAGACCAATGAATGTACTCATCCAGAGAACAAAGGGTTAGACAGAGACTGCTTACAGGTAGGTAGGGGCATGCTGGGCTCCTTGCCTCGCTTTGTTGGGACCTGGAAATCCTGTTATACTACACAAGTACCGATAAACGAAAGGCATGAAGTTATCCTTATAAGATCAAAAGTCGCATAGAACAGGCACATAAGTTACTATTGCTTATGCACTGACAATGTTTGCACTGCAATTCTTCCTCAATTTTTCCTTCTTACGTTTACAAATGATTCAACTTGCATTTGCTAGAATAAAACAGACTGTTGAATGTGAAATAACTTTACCCAGCAGAAGTGCCCCCCTAAGTACCCCCCCGAGGAGTATATATAATACTAGATAGAATATGTCCTAACCATGGGGTTACACTTCCCTTCTTCTGTAATGGTTTTTCCTCTTCTTCCTTGCTTCTCTTTTTTTTTATTTTTAGTTTAGTAATTCCTTCATTTAACTATAAGTTGCATTATACAAAACAATACAGGGGTGATGCAAGATACAATTACATAAGTTTGTTGGTAACTTAAACATCATCAGAACTACAAAGGCAGCTCAACAAATCGGAGCATACACAAAACAACGAGTTCCAAGTTGGGCAGATTTGTCTCTTTTTACACGTTGAGCACGAATATACTTGACGGTTACTAAAGAGATGCATTACAGAATTTAAAGCAGAACTCAATTCTGCATGGGTTGGGTGGGATCTCACCATACTGTCTACAGCATACTTGCATATTATTGTGCACTTACCTCCAAGTGTTCCCAGGTCTAGTCTTGATTGGTCCACGCTCCAGTTGCTGATCCATCTATCCCCCGCTGCTTTGTCCAGGTCCTGTGGCACTCCTCCTGGCGAAAGCCACTTATGTGTATTTTCCCTGGCACCTAGCTCTGTTCTTGGCATGCCAAGAATGAGCTGTGGTGTTAATATGATGCATGGGCCATGCAGCGTACATAAGAACTGACTCCAGCCACAATTGTTTTGGCAGAGGAGAGTTTGCATGCTTCTTTTTTGTCCAGAAACTCTAGCTTCTTACAGTTTTCCACAGAAGGACTTTGGTTCTTTACTTTAAAGCAAACCAGTTGGGAATTATCAGAGAGAAGAACCTCCTCAACCCAGTGCATTAGTATGTAGATGAATGTGGCCTCAGCCAGCACCTCTCCAGCCACACTCCCCTGACATTTTTCTCCCTGCTCACCGGGGCTTGGTCACAGACAAACATGTTCGGGGGGTGCGGCTGGAGCGCCATTGGCTGACGCTACATTCATGTACGTACTAATTGAATGGGTTGGTGAGAGACGCTTTTTCTTATCTTTGATAATGCTCTTATACCTCTGGTGCACTGACGCCAGCTCCCTTCACTGCAACCGGAGGGGAGGTATCTGTCTCAACTTTTTTCCCAACGAAATCCTTGCTAGGCAACCTCTGGTGACAATACTTTTTTTTTTTTTTGCCTCTCCCGGTTTCTCCAGTTTTTGCCAATACCCCCAAACTAATGATTTAACCTTTGACCGAACTGGAAAAGACAGGGGGTTTTAGGTGTACAGCGTTGAGTCTCTATTCTGAAAAGGTCCATAAGGCCCCTTTCACACTGGGGCGGTGGGGGCGTCGGCGGTACAACAGCGCTATTTTTAGCGCTGCTGTACCGTCGTTCTTGCAGCGGTATTCGGCCGCTAGCGGTGCGGTTTTAACCCCCGCTGGCGGTCGAAAAAGGGTTAAGATCCCTCGTACAGCGCGGCTATAGCCACGGTATAGCCGCGCTGTCCCATTGATTTCAATGGGCAGGAGCGGTGAAGGAGCGGTGAATACACCGGTGAATACACCGCTCCAAAAAAGGGGTTTGCAGGACTTTTTTCACCGCCCTGCCTGCGCACCGCTTCAGTGTGAAAGCCCTCGGGCTTTCACACTGAACAAACAGCGGAGGCTGTTTAGGAGCGGTTTGCAGGCGGTATTTTTAGCGCAATACCGCCTGCAAACCGCCCCAGTGTGAAAGGGGTCTAACTCTTCCTTTTTAGCTTTGGAGTACAGTAGGGATAGATGAGAACCTCTGTCGTGTTTTTATTGTTGTTTGCCTGCTGGAAAAATTCAACATCCTTTTTATCTCCTGGTGACCATTGTTACCAGAAATCCAAAATACTTTGCGTTCTTCCTTTTACTAGGTGCTCATTATTACATAGAACACTGGGGCTCATCCAGTAAGATGGAACATAGCGACGTGGCCCTGATCAACCAATCAGCTGTTTGTTACTTTATTAGCGCAATGTAAATACTTAAGTCTGACTGCTCAATGGTTTTTACCTGCAACGTTACTGTTTTCCATTGCTGATAAATGTCCTGTGGCTTTTCCTGACATCCCACTGACAGGTCTGTTAACCTGCTGCCTTGTTAGCATTGTGTTTTTAATATGGTGCTGAGACAGCTGCATGGTGATTCAGAATGATGGGAACACATCTCATCCATTAGCCTTAGACAGGGAATACGATGTACAGAAAACAATTACAATCCTTGGTGAGGTTTGTTAACATCGTAGTTTTGATATCCATCATTTGACTTGGAAAATTTAAAAGCAGCTTGAAGCTTTTGTACAGGAATGAATGCCTCTGCTAGTAAGCTCCTCATCTTTTTCAAAAAGAAAGAGGCACGGAAACCCCAATTCACAAACCTGTATGAGCTATGGTACAGAACTGTGTTTTTATCTCCATAAGAACTCCATCAGGCAGAGGCGTTGCTAGGGGGTGGCTTTTGGGGCTATAGCCCCGAATCTGGGGCCTATAGCCCCGAGTCTCTGCAGGGGTCACCAAGGGGAGGGGAGGTTCTCTGGGAACCCTGATATAAGTGGGGGCCCTCTGGGGACCCTGATGCAAGGAGGAGGCTCTATGGGGACCCTGATTTTAAGGGGGAGGCTCTCTGTGGACCCTAATGTAAGGGGGGGGGCTCTCTGGGAACCCTGATGTAAGTGGGGGGCTCTCTGGGAACCCTGATGTATGAGGGAGGCTCTCTGGGGACCCTGATGTAAGGGGGGGCTCTCTGGGGACCCTGATGTAAGTGGGGGGCTCTCTGGGGATATACATACACACACACGTATATTACTGTATATACATGTGTATGCCTGCCCAAGCATATGACTTTCTTTACTACGCTGCTATGGGCTCTAGCCCCAGATCTTTTGTAGACCTAGCAACGCCCCTGCCATCAGGGCTGGACTTTCCATTGGGCTTGACTGGGCTCAAGCCCATGGTCCCCGGCCAATAGGGGGCCCCGCCCATTTTAAAAGCCACAGAGAGCGGCCGAAAGCCGCCGAGATACACAAGACATCCGGCTCTGTATCTCGGCGGCGCCATTTTTAAACCGAAAGGCTGCAATGACAAGGCAGCAATTACACTGGAGCAAGGCTACAATGACAAGTCTGCAAATGACACTGGGGCAAGGCTACACTGACACTGACAAGGCTGCAATGACACTGACAAGGCTGCAGATGGACACTGATAAGGCTGCATTGATGGGCATTTAAATGTAAGTTTTTTTCTTTAAAATTCCCTCCTAAACTTGGGGTGCGTGTTATAAGCCGATAAATACGGTAATTATCATTTTATCCATTTTTATTGCTTTTATTAATCGTGGACCCAGGACAAATACCAGTACAGTATCCCCTATTTATATGCTTTATATATTATCTACATTTGTGAGTAGCCATTTGGCTGTTTTGACTTGTCCAATTAAACAGAAGTTCTTTAATACTGCACTGAGTCTGGCGCACCTTGTCCTTTTCTATTTCTGTTTTATAGAGCTGTGCATTTGTATAGAAGGTAGGGCCCGAAAGTGACTCAAGCTCAGGGGCCCCCACCACCCTAAGTCCTGCCCTGAACCCCATTGAGATGCTTAATTCACAGTAATTTAAACTGTATACAGTGAGGGAAAAGGTATTTGATCCCCTGCTAATTTTGTACATGTGCCCACTGACAAAGAAATGATAAGTCTATAAAATTGAATGGTAGGTTTCTTTTAACAGTGAGAGACAGAATAACAACAAAAATATTTGGACAAACGCATTTAAAAAAAAAGTTATAAATTGATTTGCATTTTAATGAGTGAAATAAGTATTTGATCCCCTATCAATCAGCAAGATTTCTGGCTCCCAGGTGTCTTCTATACAGGTAATGAACTGAGATTAGGAACACTCTCTTAAAGGGAGTGCTCCTAATCTCAGTTTATTGCCTGTATAAAAGATACCTTTCCACAGAAGCTTTTAATCAGATTCCAATCTCTTCACCATGGCCAAGACCAAAGAGCTGTCCCAGGATGTCAGGGACAAGATTGTAGACCTACACAAGACAGGAATGGTCTACAAGACCATAGCCAAGCAGCTTGGTGAGAGGGTGACAACAGTTGGTGCGATTATTCCCAAATGGAAGAAACACAAAATAACTGTCAATCTCCCTCGGTCTGGGGCCCCATGCAAAGTTTCACCTCATGGAGTTTTTCTTTTTAGAATTTACAATTTTTATTTAAATTTTGATTGTTTCAATACAAAAATATAAGGCACAAATACAGGCAGGGGTAATGAAATAAAATAATAATAAAAAAGGGGGGGGGGGGATGAAAAATAATGAGAAATCAACAAACTTCTGTGGGTAGCATAGATGCATCCTGAAAATATCAAGCATGAAGCATAGCCGATTTAATAAGAGGCTGAAATACGGCTCTGCAAAAGTGTGAACACAATATAGTAGTAATGCCTATAGGCAGACCTTGATCATCAGTTGAACATACTATCAGGACAATAATTATCCTATGATTGCATGGTCTGCATTTCCAGAGATAGAAGAGAGAAAAAAGAGGGGGGAAGGGGGAGAGAAAGAGGAGGAAAAAGTATATAGAAAAATAAATCCAACCAGCTAGACTCGTCACTCCAGGATCCCGCACAGACTCAGCCCACATGGCAGGGGGTTCCCCAAGCAATCAAGGGGGTTCCACCCGGAGATACTAACCCTCCCAAATTGCCGTATGTGGAACCATATAGTCTTCTTAGCGGGCCGACGTAGACTCCATGAGCTCCACATCTTTAATTCTGGCATAGAGGTCTGAAAGTGATGGGGGGGTGTCAATTTTTCCAGTGTAGGGCCACTAAGCACCTTGCTGCTGTGAGTATATGTGTGGTCAGTTTTTTTGCTAATCCGGGGAGTTTAGAAGGGAGAAGGCCGAGTTGAAACGGCTTAGGGGATAGGGGGATATTCACCTCAAACAGCCGATGGAAAAGCCCCTGTACTGAGCGCCAATAGGGCTGGAGAGCTGGGCAGTTCCAATAAATATGGAGTAACGTGCCCCGGTCTTGAAGCCGATGAGTATATGATGTGCAAGCGAGATGGTGTTAGGTACCAACAAAAGAGCACCTTTTTATAAGTGTTTTGCTTATGAAGTGTACATATAGAGCTCTTAGCTGCACAAGACCATATAGTTCTCCATTGTTCAGTAGACAGTTCCCCCCCACCTCATGGAGTTTCAATGATCATGAGAAGAACAATGAGGAATCAGCCCAGAACTACACGGGAGAATATTATCAATGATCTCAAGCCAGCTGGGACCATAGTCACCAAGAAAACAATTGGTAACACACTACACCGTGAATGACTGAAATTGTGCAGCGCCCGCAGGGTCCACCTGCTCAAGAACGCGCATGTACAGGCCCGTCTGAAGTTTGCTAATGAACATCTGGATGATTAAGAGGAGAACTTCATGAAAGTGTTTGTGATCAGATGAGTCTAAAATCTAGCTCTTTGGCATTAACCCAACTCGCCGTGTTTGGAGGAGGAGGAGGAATGCTGTCTATGACCCCAAGAACATCATCCCCACCGTCAAACATTGAGGTTGAAACATTTATGCTTTGGGGATGTTTTTCTGCTAAGGGGAAAGGACAACTTCATCTCATCAAAGGGATAATGGACAGGGCCATGTACTGTCAAATCTTGGGTGAGAACCTCCTTCCCTCAGCCAGGGCATTGAAAATGGGTCATGGATGGGTATTTCAGCATGACCATGACCCAAAACACCAGGCCAAGGCAAAAAAGGAGTGGCTCAAGAAGAAGCACATTAAGGTCCTGGAGTGGCTTAGCCAGTCTCCAGACCTTGATCCCATAGAAAATATGTGTAGGGAGCTAAAGGTTCGAGTTACCAAACGTCAGCCTCAAAACCTTAATGACTTGGAGAGGATCAGCAAAGAGGAGTGGGACAAAATCCCTCCTGAGATGTGTGCAAACCTGGTGGCCAACTACAAGAAACATCTGACCTCTGTGATTGCCAACAAGGATTTTGCCACCAAGTACCAAGTCATGTTTTTCAGGATTTTTTTGTTATTCTGTCTCTCACTGCTAAAATAAACCTACCATTAAAATTATAGAATGATCATTTCTTTATTAGTGGGCAAATGTACAAAATCAGCAGGGGATCAAATGCCTTTTTTCCCTCACTATAGGTAGTAGTAGGTCTCGTTCAACTGGATTTGCTCTGTCTGTTGAAGACTTTTCACTATAAGTCCTAATAGCCTCTTAAATTCTGCAATGAGAGTAGGAAACTAAGGAAAAACTACTTGGATGAGTGGCAGAGGATAGTCAGTGTTGCAGAACAAGTCCAGATGAATGTGACTAGATATACCATTAACCTGGATCAATGGGACCATTGATTGGGACCAATGGGACAGACCATGCAGACTGTAGCAACCGATCTGGTCCTTGGTGCTGCAAGTCCTCACTACTGACCAGTAGTTCTCTGCACATTACTCATACCTGTGAAACCCTTATGGCACGTAATGTACTCCTTCAGATGTGGAATGTAAGTGTTTGGTGTTCCCTCTCCCAAGTGGCTCTGACAGGTCTGCCTGGCATGGGGCCGATAGGAAGCCTCGTAGACCTTGAACTAGGTAACTAGTTAAAATCTCTAGTATAATAGGCCATTAAATATACTGTATAATTAGTGTTGTACAATCTTTACTACACTGCTCGTCTTGGGTTATATAATTTGGGTACAGGAATGCTAAAATCCTATGCAAAGAGAAGTAAGTCTAATTTTCACAAATGTATAAGTAACTATTCCCTTATCTGTGCGGTCCTTGATTTATTTTGTAAGCTTTCATTTAATTGTATATCCGAGTGCAAAATTTTGTAATTTCAGCCATTTTGGGCAAGGAGAGGCTTAGTGCAATATTATTCAGGGGGATCAGCATGCACTTAAATTAAAAGGAGAGCAAATGTAAATGTAGACTGTTGTAAAGGTACACTCTAAATACAGCTTCCATCGAATATTCTGGAATGATGGCGGTTCTTAGAAGGTTTAGGTTGTGGGAGTATTTAACACTGTGTATATTGATGTCCTGAAATGATGATGAACTGTTAATAGCTGTACCACCCAGCTATCCCACAATTTTTCATCACTTCTGCTTATCTTCAAACTTCTGCTCCCCCAGGTCTGCCTTCAAACCCCACAAGGAATGTGTGCAAATAGCGATTTATTTATTTATTTCCTAAAGCCCTGTAGAGTTGGGTAAGTCCCCTCTCTAAATGTGACAGTACTTAGGCACCAGGTGTTGCTGTGTTGTGGGAGATGAGGCAGAATGAACATGCTTGTCCCATGTCCTAAAACACCAAAAGTCTACTTAAACAGTTTATAGAGATAAGCAGAAGGTAAACTTTGACACCGGATGGTGACTGCAGTGCAGCAGGGTGTTCAACTGATTTCCAGCTGGTGGAAGTTGGGCTGTAAAGCAGTCCTCACTTAATTCATAGCTGTCCCCCTCAGTAATTCCTCATTGCCACTAGATGTCCTCAGTCTTCTGGGTTGAATGACGTTCAGCATCTTTCGGTCCACTTCCTCCTGAACCCAGGCTGTAATGGACCCGTTCTCCGCTTTTCAGGTTGAATGACAGCCAGCATTATTTGGTCCACTTCCTCTGAGCTCAGGCTGTCATGGACCTGTTCTTAGTCTTCTGGGTTCAATGACAGCCGGCATCATTCAGACTACTTCCTCTGAGGATGAGTCCATGACAACCTAGGCTCAGGGGAAGCAGTCTGAATGAGGGTGGCGGTCATTCAACTCAGACTGAGAACACTTCCATGACAGCCTGAGCTCAGAGGAAGTGGACTGAATGAAGCTAGCTGTCATTCAACATGGAAAGTGGAGGAGTGGTCCATTACAGACTGCTTCCCCAGAGCCCAGTCTGTCATGGTCCCGATCTCTATTATTGAGCTGAATGACAGCCAACATAATTCAGACAACTTCCTCTGAGCCCATGCTGTCAATTTGTCCTCAGTCTTCTGTGTTGAATGGCAGCCAGCATAATTCGGACCACTTCTTCTAAGCCCAGACTGTCTTGGACCTGTCTTCTTCTGTCTCCAGGGTTCAGTGACAGCCAGCATTATTTAGACCACTTCCTTTGAGCTCAGGCTGTCATGGACCCACCCCCTTTGTCCACAGGTTCACCACAAACATGACACTTCCAGTGTACACTAAAACCTTCATTGTAAGGACCCAAGTACAAAATCTCCCTGGCCTAACCTTTTTCTTCAGTGTGATGTTTATTGCTGTATTACGGGTGCACTTCTAGCTCATATATCTCTCGTGTTGATCCAGAAGAATGCAAACACTGCCTGCTGTTATGTGTCCACATGACCCTCCTGATTCCCTGTGTGCAGTCAGTAACTGAATATAATTCCCAATATTTGCTAGTGTGCCCATTCTGCCAGAGAACTTCCCCTAGATAAATTGCTGACTCTCTGAAGTGTGAGAGCGAGAGGGGGCCTGCTGCCTCTAGATAAAGCATTTAGCTCTGTCAGGAGGATTCCCTGTGGGACAAGATAAACCGAAGAGGCCTCCCTTCCGAATTTTATCTCTGCTGAGCCTCGTCTGGCCACATAGGCGTATTCTGGTAGCTGGAACACGGGTGGCTTGTAGCAAGGGACCTCTATATAAAGAGGTAGGTCTGTAATCAAACTTGCTATTTTTCCTTTTTTTTCAAGGTTTATATTTCTCTCTCTTTAATTTCTGTATAAACATAGTGCTTTTTAAAATTTGGTTAATGGTAGTATTCCCACCATAGAGTTTTGTGTATCAGCAACTACCATGGGCTGAGGCATATTGATTTCTCCCATTGACGCATCCTTCTTTTTTTTTTTTTTTTTTTTTGGAAAAGACGTTATCTTTAGAATGCACGTTCATCTCTATATTAGCTGAGATAAACATTGTATATAGTCTGGACATACACTGTCAGATGCAAGTGTCTTTGCCTTGCACAGCTCTGGTGTTGTCCCCCCAAGTATACGATCTGTTTGGAAGTTTGTCGGTCTTCTTTGTGCATGTGTGGGTTAAAAATAAGCTCCCCAGTTAACCCTCACAACCCAAAAACCTATTTGTTGGCTATTCATAAAATGACCTTAGGGTACACCTGTGTGTGACTTTGGTAGGGATGTCCGACTGTACTCTTTCTAACACGGGGATTTGTAAAAATGGATTTGTGTACTTTGTAATGTGACCGCCCTAAATAAATACTACAACCTGATAACTGGCGCTAGTACTTGTAAGATGCATTTTTTCTTCCTCCTCCTCCTTATATATGAATGTTAACCAACGAGACAAGCCGGGCATATCCAGTCACTTCATAGAACCGATACACAGCGCAAGAGTGAGAGAATAGCTTCATCCATCAGAGCCTGATTAATGACAGCTCTAGTGGGAAAGGTTTGATAAACCAGCTTGACTGATTTTAGAATGGTTGTGAACTATTATTTTAAGCCACAGTTTAGAGGATTATTTGCTAACATCACTAAAAGCTGCCACTTTGTACAAAAACCATAAAAAGCAATTTGCATTTCACAAAAAAGCGATGGGATCAATGTATCATTTACGACTCCAGTGCTTTGCTTGGGGTCCTTTGGTACTTATTGCGTGGCTCTCGAGCCCCCAGCAGTCAGTGTTTTCTCTGCACATTTGTTACTCAGACCTGATCAGACCGCGTGACCTGGAACAGTAGAAGTGTCCCTGGACTGGCTCTGTGTCATGTCACAGTTATGTAGGGAGAGCCTGTGAACACCTCGGCTCACTGTTCAGAGTCCCACACTAATGAATGACGAGGTCAGAAAAATGTTCTCTACCACCATATGTGTACAGTATCTCACAAATGTGAGTACATCCCTCACATTTTTGTAAATATTTTATTATATCTTTTCATGTGACAATACTGAAGAAATTACACTTTGCTGCAGTGTAAAGTAGTGAGTGTACAGCTTGTATAACAGTGTAAATTTCCTTTCCCTTCAAATTAACTCAATAGACAGCTATTAATGTCTAAACCGATGGTAACAAACGTGAGTACACCCCTAAGTGAAAATGTCCAAATTGGGCCCAAAATTTTCAATATTTTGTGTGGCCACCATTATTTTCCAGCACTGCCTTAACCCTTTTGGGCATGGAGTTCACCAGAGCTTCACAGGTTGCTACTGGAGTCCTCTTCCACTGCTCCATGATGACATCACGGAGCTGGTGGATGTTGGAGACCTTGTGCTTTTCCACCTTCCATCTTGAGGATGCCCCATAGATGCTCAATAGGGTTTAGGTTTGGAGACATGCTTGGCTAGTCCATCACCTTTACCCTCAGCTTCTTTAGCAAGGCAGTGGTCGTCTTGGAGGTGTGTTTGGGGTTGTTATGTTGGAATGCTGCCCTGTGGCCCAGTCTCCAAAGGGAGGGGATCATGCTTTGCTTCAGTATGTCACAGTACATGTTGGCATTAATGGTTCCTTCCATGAACTGTAGCTCCCCAGTGCCGGAAGCACTCATGCAGCCCCAGACCATGACACTCCCACCACCATGCTTGACTGTAGGTAAGACACACTTGTCTTTGTACTCCTCACCTGGTTGCAGCCACACACGCTTGACACCATCTGAACCAAATAAGTTTATCTTGGTCTCATCAGACCACAGGACATGGTTCTAGTAATCCATGTCTTTAGTCTGCTTGTTTTAAGCAAACTGCGGGCTTTCTTGTGCATCATCTTTAGAGGAGGCCTCCTTCTGGGACTACAGCCATGCAGACCAGTTTGATGCAGTGTGCGGCGTATAGTCTGAGGACTGACAGGCTGACCTCCCACCCCTTCAACCTCTACAGCAATGCTGGCAGCACTCATGTCTATTTCCCAAAGACAATCTCTGGATATGACGCTGAGGACATGCACTCAACTTCTTTGGTCGAACATGGTGAGAGCCTGTTCTGAGTAGAACCTGTCCTGTTAAACTGCTGTATGATCTTGGGCACCGTGCGGCAGCTCAGTTTCAGGGTCTTGGCAATCTTCTTATAGCCTAGGCCATCTTTATGTAGAGCAACAATTCTTTTTTTCAGATCCTCAGAGTTCTTTGCCATGAGGTGCCATATTGAACTTCCAGTTTGACAGTGTGAGAGCGATAACACCAAATTTAACATACCTGCTCCCCATTCACACCTGAGACCTTGTAACACTAATGAGTCACATGACATCGGGGAGGGAAAATGGCTAATTGGGCCCAATTATATTCCCAAATATTCACTTTTGTTGCCAGCGGTTTAGACATTAATGGCTGTGTGTTGAGTTATTTTGAGGGGACAGAAAATGTACACTGTTATACAAGCTGTACACTCACTACTTTACATTGTAACAAAGTGTCATTTCTTCAGTGTTGTCACATGAAAAGGTATAATAAAATATTTAAAAAAATGTGAGGGGTGTGCTCACTTTTGTGAGATACTGTATACTGCTAGAACTGCTATACCACACCACCGTACCTAACTGCTGCTGAAACCAGTGAAGAAACCAGTGAAGACAATCTATGGATTACACTGCCATCTGCTAATTAAATGGTTTGGTCTATTTCTTTCACATTTTATTTTCTACTACTATCTACTGTATTCTCTTTTCTCTTTGCAGTCTCTGACCAATCCTCGGTAGTGGACATGCAGTCTCTGACTACCCTCTGTAGTAGGCCTGCAGTCTCTGACCATCCCCCTGTAGTAGGTCTGCGGCCTCTGACTATCCTCCTCTAGTAAGTCTGCGGTCTCTGACCAATCCTCTGTAGTAGGTCTGCAGTCTCTGACCAATCCTCTGTAGTGGGCCTGCAGTCTCTGACCATCCTCTGTAGTAGGCCTGCAATCTTGGACCATCCTCTGCAGTAGGGCCGCAGCTTTGGACCATCCTCTGTAGTAAGCCTGCAGTCTGACCATCACCTAAACAAATCTGTCATGCTTTTTATAAATGACAAATACACTTTAAACAGCAGACAAATCAAAATACTTTTTGCTAGAAGCATCAGGTATAAAATACCAGCCTCTGACTTTTTAAGCTGCAGACTAATTCAAGGCCAGGAAGCAAAATGTACTCAGCCTCATTGCTTCAGAGCCTGTATTTGGCTGAAAGTCTGAGCATGTCCGAGGCTTTTTCCACAGGTATTTTGCTATGACAAGTTCTTTTTTACTCAAGGCCATTGTCCCTGAACCCCATCCATCCTCTCTAAAATATTCATAGAACAGCTTGCCTCACACATAAAAGCGGCTCTGTACAGAATGGAATCTGGGTCACAAATTGAAGCGGAGTTTCCCTCTAAGCACTTAAGTTTCTTTTCCACTTCACAGAAGAAAGGCACCATATTGTTATGTTGTCTCCCGTGGTGGCGCGAGGTTCATTACATCTCCAAGCTTAGAATTGTTTATTTCTCGGTGGCTGACAGTAAAATATATTAACCTGTTGGATTGAATCTGAAAAAGGCTACAGCAGTCCAGCACCCTGTTACAGTGCCGGACAACTCTTTGACGATTCCATTCTGGCATGTGGTAATGCGCACTTGTAGAGAAGGCGCCATATTTGTAGCTATTTTGTGAACTGAATGAAAACAGTAAGATTGTACAGACAGGTACACTTTAAATTGGCTAATTCGGTGATTCAGAGAAGGTGGTCTCACCGCTTCAAATGTGCCAGTGAGTGAGAGGGCCCACCTAAAATAGTTAAATTAATTTTTATGTAACCAAGAGGGCCCTGGAATCGGGTGGTAAATATAAAGGAGATTGTGCCATCAGATTGTAACTTGTGTGTGGTCTGTAACCTTCCAGTGCACCCCACTCTGTATGGTTTGCTGTTTTCAATTTGCTTACCCTTTTCCAAAATCTAAATGCTGAACACTTGATGTGCGGGGTCCTCTTCCTCTTCTCTCAGCGATGACCGGTCCTCAGTAATGCAGAGAGTAGTGCTGATGTGATGAAGTCTGCTTCACTCTGCATCATTAGAATGGGCAGGGCAACCCGGCACACTCAGAGTATGTAGAAAAAATGATCCGCACTCCGGTTGTTGCTCTTAAAATTTCTTAACTTTATTGAATAGCCACAGTGAACAAATGCAGATTAAGTCAGTTGATGCGTTTCAGCCTTTAAGGCCTTAGTCATAACCCACTAATTATGACTAAGGCCTTATAGGCTGAAACATGTCCACTGACTTAATCTGCATTTGTTCACTGTGGCTATTTAATAAAATGCAGAAATTTTAAGACCAAAAACCAGGGTGCGGATAATTTTTTCTGCATTACTCTACTCAGCCAGCGACTGTGGATCGAGCACCTGGGAGCTCTGCTATCTATGTGTTGTATGGGTAGTAGCACTGACTTTTCTGTTTATACTTTGCACTCACAGTATGCCCTCAGTCTTTCAGGTTAAAGCGGAGGTCCGCCCAAAAAAAATGTAATTAAAAGCCAGCTGCTACACATACTGCAGCAGCTGGCGTTTAATAATAGGACACTTACCTGTCCTGGAGTCCAGCAACGTCGGCACCGCAGCTGATGTTTCCATCAGCTGTCGGTTGCTGCTGCCGCCATTGCCGGTAAGGCAACCCGGCAGTGTAGCCTTATGGCTTGACACCGGGAACACTACTGCACATGTGCAAGGCCCCGCTCCTCTCTCCTACTGGCCCGGCGACAGGGGGAGGAGGAGGGAGCCCCGCGGTGATGTCATGGGCAGCGGCGCAGACTCCCGTAAGTGGAAACAGGGTACCTGTCAAAGACAGGTATCCTGTCCCCCAGAAAGGTGCCAATTGTGGCACCGGAGGGAGAGAGGAGACAAATGAGCGAAAGTTCCACTTTTAGGTGGAACTCCGCTTTAAGTGATACCGAACATTATCGGACCCAGAAAACTGAGGACATCTAGTGGTGAAATTGGATTAATGTGGGGGGATTGTGCCAGAGAAGAGGTTTATTGCAGCTGGAAAGCTTTTCTTTATTTTAATCACCGGCAAGATTAAAATAAATATTGCCAGGAGTTGGGCTTTAAGGCAATTTTATTATATTTTAAAATCTAGTAATAAAGGCAACCTATCAAAAACAATTTAACTGGTCTGGCTGCAGCAAACTGAAGCCTGATTGGTTGTGGTGTATTATTGCATCTCATGATTGCCCCAACGAATGGCTCCTTTTTTATGTGTCTGTAAAATCTTTAACTCTGATTCCAAAGAGATCACAAATCAGGTTTTTATGGGCGAGTGGCATCCAATTGAAGCACATGACGACAATAATAAAATAGAGGACAATAAATAGAATCACACGGAGAAGTGGCATCTTATTTACAGCACAGACATGACTCATGAATATCATCCTCTGGGCTCTACAAATACTAGACTGAAGAGGAATATATCTGCTGTTATGAGATACGCTCATCATCGTGTCCTTTTTCATTGCCATTTTGTTTTTAATTGTGTTCTAAATAAAATCTCTATCCTTCCGTTTTAAAGTATGGCGGCACCATGGAGAGTCCCTATAAATCATAAGTTCTATCTATTGGCAGTCCAGGGCCCCCAAATATGCAAATTCTGACATATTTACAAAGTAAAAACCCCCAGAAAATTCCCCGCGCTACCACTGTTTATCTAATATCAAAAAAATAGTTGATTATTGCTGCTAAACACTGTTCCCACGTCATTCCAAAACGCGTCTGCTATATAATGCAGCGCAAAAACCTAAATGTGATGATCCATGTTCAAATATGCCAACTAAACCCAAGATTTGTAAATTACATATATACTCCAACTACCATATAATGACGTGCTCTACAATTGTTCAATACATATTATAAATCATTATATATCATTTCATATCAAAAAGATAACATAAAAACAATATTTGTATATTTTGTATTTTCAGTTATTTAAATATGAATACATCAAATGTGTTTTATATTATTAAAAAAAAAAAAACACATTTTCATAAAGTGTTAAAAAAAACAAAGCAAAGCCGTGTCTGCGTGATTTCTGGTCCAAATGCCACCTCGAAAAGTTCTCCGTAACCAATCACACCACCTGCTACTTAAAGTATTGACCTATAGTATCAGTAGGTCAACATGCGCCTTGCCCTTTAATTAGGGCTTTACAGCTCCATGGGGTTCTCCAGATGTTTAAACTATCCTCTTAATGAATCCGACACGGGTAAACCTCTTCCATTCCATATAGCTCATATAGCTGAATTAAAAAACCATCATCATGCGGTATGTTTTTAAAGCTATTGTTTTCTTTATATCAACACCTAATAATAAAACCCATGCATTTACTCTCACAATGAAAGTGCACTTCAATCCTGTGCACTGGGAATAACTTGCCACCTTAATACATTGCCCCCTTAAGAGGCATCCTTGGCATCACATCAAAAGAAAAAACGGATACCTCCAGTTTTTCGGCCATAGCATGATGATGTTACGTACCTCCACCCCAATGTGTTTTGTCACGCCCCTCACTTCACATATTTATCCCCATTGGAGACGTTTCCCTCTTGCTTCCAGCACAGTTTGTATATAAGCACAGACATTTGACCAAAACAGTCATGTGTTTATTGGAAGATCTTTGAGAAGACTGACATTCTGGTGGCTAACCCAAGTACTGAGGACATTGGAATAATTACCTTTTGCATATATCTCTGGGCCCATCTGGATTGAGGTTTGGGACCCACTGCAGCTACCTCCAGGCCCATTTTGAGCAAGGCTTGGGACCCACTGGAACTACCTAAAGGCCCATCGGGATTAAGCTTGGGACTCACTGCAGCTACCCCAGGCCCGTCTGCAGTAAGGCTTGGGACCAACTGCCTCTGAGCAATCTGGACTGAGACTTGGGACCCAACTTCCTCCACATGCATTCACACCAAGTCTTGAGTTCATCTGGACACAGGCTTGGGACCTACTGCATGTACTTCCAGTCCCATCCTGACTCAAGCTTGGGACCTGCAACAAAGCTTCTTGCAGCATCACTGGCCTTATGCAAAGGTATCATTTTTTGTGATGTACAGCAGTGGTCATCAACCCTGTCCTCAGGGCCCACTAACAGGCCACGTTTTATGTATTACCTTGGGGAGATGCAGACTAGAATACTGCAATCACTGAGCAGCAAATGATATAATCTGTGATGTAATCTGTGAATCTGTGATGTATTTCAGTTATCTTGCAAACCTGGCCTGTTAGTGGACAGGGTTGATGACCACTGAAGTACAGGATGTCTATGGATTTTAGTTGGGCTTCAGTTAGTGTAAGAGAGTATAGTAGAGTGGAGCTAAACTATGTGGTCAGTCACCCCCACTGAACACTGCTTGAGAATTGGGACATTAAGGTGTTGCAAGTCTTTTTTTTCATCCTGGTAAGTCTCTGTCCTGGAACAAGCATGCATAGAAGACTCTGGGAACACTGATATGTACATGCTTGTTGCAGTTCAATGACTTCCTAGCTTAGCTTACTAACATACTTCGCTTTCCACTCAGTTCAGTGCTGGGATTTGAAGGAGATACCTGGCACTTCTGGGTATGGAGTAGAATGTGGCTGGGCCAGTCATTGCTCTCAGGGAGCCCATAGTCCTGTAAAAGCTGTGACTCCAACTACTCATAGCTTATACAGGACTTTCCTTTCACTTCCAGATGCTGAACAGAGCAAAGAATCAACAGGTAAGTACAGTTGGATGCATATATATTTGGACACGGGCACAATTTTCATACTTTTGGCTCTGTTTGCCACCAGAATGAAAATAAAATGAAACCATCCAAATGAATTTGAAGTACAGACTTTCAGCTTTAATTCAAGGGGTTGAACATAAATATAAAGTACAAATTTTAGGAACTACAACCATTTTTATACACAGCGCCCCCCCATTTTCAGGTGCTCAAATGTAATTGGACAAAAATATAATCCTAAATAAAATACCGGGTATATATAAATTTTTAATATTTTGTTGACAATCCTTTACTTGCAATGACTGCCTTAAGTCTGGAACCCAAAGACTGGGTTTCCCCCTTTCTGATGCTTTTCCAGGTTCTAACTGCAGTTGTCTTCAGTTGTTCTTTGTGGGTCTTTCTGCCTTTAGTTTTGCCTTCAGCAAGTGAAATGCATGCTCAATTGGGTTGAGATCAGGTGATTGACTCGGCCATTGCAGAATATTCCACTACTTCTCAAATTAAACCTGGGAGTGTGCACTTTAAGCCCATATCCATTATATAACTATGGCTTGGATATGTTTTTGGTAAATACCTGAAAAAACTAAAATTGTGCCTGTGTCCAAATATATATGGCCCTAACTGTATATGCTGCTGGAGAGGGATACGTTAAAGTGAACCTGCTGATTTGAGTTGTGTGGACAAAGCACAGATGGGCCTGCAGTGATTCACATTTAGGGTGAATCTCCCAGGTGCATGTGTTTTAAGTTAGTGATTCATCACCAGTGTATATTTGGTGAAAGTCACATTTACTGTTTTTTTTTAAATATGCCCCTAGTGTCTTTATGGCATTTAATGCCCTTTTGAGGATGGAGCTCTTGATCAGAATACAATGTTGATCCTTTTAGAGCACATATGTCAAACACAGCCCGGGGGCCTAATCCAGTCCCCCAGGCCTTGTCATGTGGTCCACACAGCTAGAACGTGGCGGAACTCCTTTCTGCCACCTCTGGCTCTCTCCTTCCACTCCCGCTCACTGCTGTCACTTGTAAACACAGAAGCCTTTTGTGTTTGCAAGGAACAGCTTTGCTCTCAGCGGCTCCTGGATCTAACAGATCCCTGCACACGGCAGGGACAGATCTCCAGAATCCGGGAGAGCGAGAATGATCTCCCTGCCTACACAGAGTGGTACTAGACCTGGGCTAGGTAGGATAGAGTAGAGATGCAAGGAAGCTTTGTGGTGGGGGGGGGTTGCACACTGTGCATAGAGCAACCCTAAACCCTACACTCTGTACACAGCGCATCCCTGAACTCTGCACTCTTTATGTAGTGTACTCCTGAACCCTACACTCGGTAGGTAGCGCAGCCCTGAACTGTGCACTCTGTGCATATGGCACCCCTGGAACTGCACTATGTACATAGTGCACACCTGGACTCTGTACACAGCACATCCCTCTGCACTCTTTATGTAGTGTACTCCTGAACCCTGCACTCTGTACGTAATGCACTCATAAACTCGGCTTTCTGTACGTGGCATAATCCTAAACGTTGCTCTCTGTACGTAGCTTAATCCTCAACCCTGTACATACGGCACCCCTGAACTCTGCACTCTGTGCATACGGCACCCCTGTAACCGTACTCTGTACGTAGCTCACACCTGGACTCTGCACTCTGTACACAGCATACCCCTCTGCACTCTTTATGTAGCAAATTCCTGAACCCTGCACTCTGTACGTAATGCACTCCTGAATTCCGCACTCTGTACGTAGCTTAATCATGAACCCTGAACTCTGTACATAACGCACCCCAGATACAACCGGCCCTTTGAGGACAACCATACTGCTGGTGCGGCCTGTGATTAAATTGAGTTTGATAGTAAAAGATGAACTGTCTGTAAAGCATTCAGTCAGATTCTCTGGTTTATGCTTCCCATGCATGAATGGATGACATGTTCCTCCCATGAGGTCCAGGTTATTGATCTTCTCTAAAGGTGTGACCCTCTTCTTAGTTGTTAGGTCAGTTCCAGGACTCGTTAACCTTGATCAGTGTTGTGGAATGAATCTGCAGTTTATAAACCAGTCCTAACAGGGGTGTCCACATTAATAAATCTGATGGTTATGTTAGGTTTTGCAGACGCTGCGAGTGTTTCCTGTCTGCGCTGTCTATCCTAGCACAGTCATTGTACTCCTTCTGCTCCTTGGCAGTGCACCATAATTGACGTTCCCCTGCGGGGAAAGGAACAATTGCTCATAAAAGCACATTAGCATCTTTGAGATTTTCCTGATGCCAGCTTCTGTCAAGCAATGTAAAGTAAATTCTGAATATTGTTTATATGATCACAGTGCCTCCTGGCTGACTGTGCTGGTAGTGCGCCACTGCTTGGATGGCTGTCACTGTGTTGGTTGATGTTGTATGACTCTACATTAATAAAAAATATCTTTCTCACAGGTTGACCTTGCTCCAGGATGTCTGATCATTACCAGGACTACGATGCAGTGGGGGACCATGTTGCTGCTGACGGGTCCCCTCATGAGTTTGGCTCCGGAGGGTCTGCCATAGACTATGCGGACCATGGCCAGGAGGGTGTCATCCGGCTGCCATCTGCACTACAACATGGAGAGGGTGAGTTGAGATCCTGTGGCCAAGGCACAATAATTGTAACTGTCCACACTTGTAGAAGCAGACAGATAATATACCTTTTTGTTTGTACCTCTGTGGTCGTCTTTTTTTTTCCAATCAACAAAGGTAAAGCTGAATGCGGCCTGTAAAACTGCAATTGAGCTCTTTGCTCTCAGGAGATTGTACAGGGGTGTTCATATCTGGGTGGTGTTGCTCCTTACTTGACCAGTTGGCATCCTAGGGGCAGGGAGGTGACACTGCTGTAATCCTTCAATGTAGTTGAGAAAATGGTGTTTGGCAGTAATAGGATGATTGGGATTATAACAGTGCCCATGACCAAGGAATATACATAGTCTATTTAAAATTAGAAATTTTATTACATAAAACAACAACCAATGATGGGTTCAATAAAAACTATTGGCAAAGCATAATACAGATCGTATTAATAATCACTGATATATATATAGTGATCAATACTTGATGTTGTATCCCAACATGTTTCGCCAACATTGGCTTCTTCAGGGGATTTCTATGGACCAGTTTTCATATAGCTCTAGTGATAAAATCATATACATATATCAATGGTCATTCTTACAATTACAGCAGGTAATACCAATTATATATTATGATTCATTCTGTCCAATCATCCATCAAACTCGCCAAGGAGACATCAGAGGAAATCACCAGGTAGGTCCACAAGAATATGGAGGGGAGACTGTGCGATCACAGGGAATATACAGGGACCAGGCTACAAAAGGGGTGCATGAATCACAAAACAGAGATAGATTTTTATCTCCAAAAATCTATCTATTTAATCTAATCTATCTATCCTGCTTCCTGCTGAGACTCCCAAAATGTGTGTTTGGGGGGTGGGATTGTCTTATTTGCACTTGTTCCATGCTGCTTTTGTTAAGGTGCTACTTTTTAACATTTATATCCCTTTTCACCCTCTCTGTTCTGATTTTCTATACCTAAACTTGTCTTGTTTCATTTCCATTTTGCTGGCGCCCCTGTTGTTTGTGTGGCAGCACTGCTTTGTTGCTCACAACCTCCCCCTACACATAACCGAATCCCAATGGCCCCTCTCGCTGGCATTGAGGAACTGTATGATTGTGTGAGCCTTTTGGAGCCTTATGACTGTAGTTTGCCAGGTAAGGTATTCAGTTTAAAAGTAGGTGAGAGCCGTGGTAGAGAACCCGTATGTAATAGAATCAATGATAGATCTAGAATGTACTTGTTGGACTCCAGGCAAAAGACATAGGTTCCAGATCTTCCCTTTTTTATAGCCCAGGTATATGGCCTGCCTTCTATTACAGCTACCAGCATCCTCCATGATCACTGTTCAACTCCCTCTTCTCAGCTTTCCCAAAATCCTAGTTATGGTACTCACGGATCTGCCAGAATCTGCTTCTTTGGTTACCTCCCCCTCCCAGCATGCTAATTGGACCAGGATTAAGGACGCCGTTTTATCATTGTGTCGAGCCGGTGATAGACTTTAGCGGGAATTTGGATTGCTCACACAAGCACCTGTTAATTTTTTTTTAATTACAGTAAAACCTTGGATTGCGAGCATAATTTGTTCCGGAAACATGCTTATAATCCAAAGCACTTGTATATCAAAGCAAATGTCACCATAAGAAATAATGGAAACTCAAATGATTCGTTCCACGACCATTTATTCATAGGTCCTTCAGTTTATAGTCCATATAAAAAGACTGACCAGGTTATGTAACCGTAAAATGTCCATCCACAAATGGAAGCCTCCACAAGGGGATTAGAAGCAAAATCCAGCAGGAGCTACAGAGTATAAAAGAGAAGTGAGGCGCCTCTAAGTGTAGCAATATGGTTACATTTAATGAAGGTACAAAATTTAGCAACTCACATGGTTGATGATTAAAAGAGGCACATCTAAGTATGCAGACATCCGGGGTAAACCTGTCCACATAGACCATCCTCCGCACCGCCGGCTCACCGCTGTCAGTCTGCAATCGTGACCGGGAAGACTACCCTGCAGAAGAGTGATTGAACCGCTTGTGGAGCGCAGAGTGGAAGGGATGACGTCCATGGTGAGGAGGATGGTCTATGTGGACATCTTTACCCCGGATGCCTGTATACTTTTATTCATCAACCATGTGAGTTGCTAAATGTTGTACCTTCATTAAATGTAACCATATTGTTACACTTAGAGGCACCTCTCTTCTCTTTTATACTCAGTTGTGACATGACACTACTCTTATATCTAGACATCGCTTGTATAGCAGGTCAAAATTTATTTTAAAAGTTTGCTTGTCTTGCAAAACACTCTTAAACCAAGGTTTTACAGTATTTCAAAACTGGATGCGGGTTTGAAATTGTGTGAGTTCAGCTGAACTCACACGATTTCAAACAGGCATTTCAGTGTGAGTTTGGGGGGCGATTTGAAAGACAGTGAAGCTGCACAGATGTCTGATGAAATTGCCCCCGAAGTTGACAAAAGTAGTGCAGGAACTACTTGTGGATATCAGTGCGGCACTGCAAAGTTGGCGTCGCACCAATTTGGACAATGCCGTTGCCTGCAATAGGCTGTGATTTGGCATGCGATTTTCATGTCGAATTTGAACGGGGGCTAAGGGGTGATTTTTGCTTTGCCTGGAGTTCTTCTAGTACGTAGAATCCTTTCCCAGTATTTACAGAATTAAACCATTTTCTTCTTTACAGGAACATGAAGCCATTTCAGCAGCTTTTCATCTTGTTTATTCTCATCATCTGTATTTCATTTTGAGTCTCTATTATTGACCGGAGAGGGTTTTTATAGTTTTTTTTTTCCAGGGTTGTGTGCCTTGTGGGAGGTAAATGGTACAGCGCAGGTTTATTTTAAGTGATTTTCCTGCTGATGGTTTTCTGGGGGTGACAGACACCTTGAAGTTTGTATGTCAGCATGATTCAGGTTTAGAGTGACATTGCATCTTTCATTGCTGCAATGCATCGCGGTTCATCCTAAAACGCAGCAGTGGAACGTGCGGGTTAGAATGACATCTATTTGGATATTCCTAAAAAAAGGTTGGTCTACCCAAAACTGATATTTTGTGTATGGAGATATTGGTTGGCTTAAAGTGGTAATAAATCAGTTTTTTCATTTATTACATTGAACACAATTAAACAAACATTCCTCGGCAATTGTTAAATCTCTTACCCCAGCACTTGCAGTTTACATTTTGCAATGCTGCTGGCTCCTGCTTTCTGTGCTGCTTTCCTGCGCTTCCAGTCTTTACAGAAAAGTGTTAACAGTGGACAGCGTAGTCTGCAACAAGTCTGTTAGCTTGGAGGAGGAAGGAGCAGGGGAATGCTTTGCCATCCTAGGCTATGGGGCTGTGTGTTTCTATTGATGCACACAGCATAGATACACAACTGTAGTCTCTGCATGCAAGTGTGGCATCTATAGGATGCTGCAAGAAAAAGGAGCCAGCCTGAAACGGGAAACCAGAGGCAGCAGTCTTGGCAGCTTACTGGAACATAGGCAAGGATAAAGAAGCTGCATACTCAGTAAGTTGATTGATTAAATCAGCTGCTGAAAGTATTAAAAAAACTGAACTGAAGGTTAACTTTAATCACCCATCAGTTTGTTTCTCAAGGACCTCTGTGAGGCCATTACATTGGTTCTAAATTCAAAAGGATTTTTTATCCGTATGCATTCTGTGCATTAACCACTTACGGACCGCCCGCCGCCGTTTTACGTCGCTACTTTGAAGAGGGATATCGTTGTTATGGCAGCAGCTAGCTGCCATAACCCCGGTATCCTCTTCTTCAGCAGGCGGCCCGCTTTTAGATAAAAGTGGTCTCTGTGGCGGATTTGCCGCAAGATCACTTTTATCGGTGGCGGGAGAGGGCCCCCCTCCTCCCGCCAACAGCTCCGGTGCCCTCCGCCACTTACCGGAGCTGTTGGCAGTGGCGGAGGCGATCAGGTTCCTCTTCCTGTTAGGTATGGAGATGAGTGAGGGGAAGATGGCCCCCGCCCGTCTCCATATCATTGCAGGGCGGAAGCAACGTCAAAACGTGACTTCCACCCATAGCTCTTAAAGGCACATTTTTATTTTTTTTTCAAATGACATTTAATTTTTTTTTTTTAATTGCATTTTATTGTAAATATGAGATCTGAGGTTTTTTTGACCCCAGATCTCATATTTAAGAGGTCCTGTCATGCTTTTTTCTATTACAAGGGATGTTTACATTCCTTGTAATAGGAATAAAAGTGACACAATTTTATTTTTATTTTTTTTTAAAAGAAAAGTGTAAAAATAAAAAAATAAAAGGTAAAATAAATAAGAAAAAAATATATTTTTTTAAACACGCCCCGTCCCACCGAGCTCGCATGCAGAAGTGAACGCACACGTGAATAGCGCCCGCATATGAAAACAGTGTTCAAACCACACATGTGAGGCATCGTTGCGATCGTTAGAGCGAGAGCAATAACTCTTCTGTAACTCAAAACATGCATCCTGTAGAATTTTTTTAAACATCGCCTATGGAGATTTTTAAGGGTAAAAGTGTGTCGCCATTCCACGAGCAGGCGCAATTTTGAAGCGTGACATGTTGGGTATCAATTTACTCTGCGTAACATTATCTTTTACAATATATAAAAAAAATTGGGCTAACTTTACTGTTGTCTTATTTTTTAATTCAAAAAAGTGTTTTTTTTTTTTTTTAAAAAGTGCGCTTGTAAGACCACTGTGCAAATACGGTGTGACAAAGCATTGCAACGACCGCCATTTTATTCTCTAGGGTGTTAAAAAAAAATATATATATAATGTTTGGGGGTTCTAAGTAATTTTCTAGCAATAAAAAATGTTTTTAACTTGTAAACACCAGAACTTAGAAAGAGGCTCGGTCCTTAAGTGTTTAAAGCAGTTGTAAAGTCTCAGTGTTTTTCACTTTAATGCATTCTATGCATTAAGGTGAAAAACCTTCTGTGCTGCAGCAGCCCCACGGAGCCCCTCTTTTACTTACCTGAACCCGATCGTTCCAGCGATGCGAATGAGCCCAGCAGCCCCAGCCGCTGTCTCAGGTCCTCCTTGGATAGATTGCTAGCAGCAGGAGTCATTGGCTCCTGCTGCTGTTGATCAAATACAGTGACACAGGAGCCAGGGGTGGAGCCAACTCTGGCTGTCTGTGTCAGCCGGACTTATGGAAAGCGGCTTTCGGATGGGGCACCTGATGAAGAGGAGGAGCCAGCCTTACCTGAACCCGATCTCAATCCAGTGCTGTGCATGAGAGCTCAGGAGCGAGCACGCACAAATCATGCAGCACTCAGCAGGGGGGAGGAGCCATGAGCGCGGGCGTGGGCCTGAGAGGAGAAAATTACAATCACTTTAAGGCTGGGTTCACACTGGTGCGATGCAGGAACCACAGCGATTCCTGTGCGGGT
This sequence comes from Lithobates clamitans, assembly GCA_037952925.1. Taxonomy (NCBI): domain Eukaryota; kingdom Metazoa; phylum Chordata; class Amphibia; order Anura; family Ranidae; genus Lithobates; species Lithobates clamitans. The sequence continues at coordinate 2,428,892 of JBBGZY010001775.1, forward strand.
TCCCGCATAGCATCTGACTCGCAGGCAGTTCGCTCTGCTTTCTGCGAACCACTGCAGGTGTCAATATAAAGTTAATGACACCCCCTTGGGAGAGGTGAAATCAGATGGAATCGGATCACATGGATCTGAACACCCATGCGATCCAATTCCAGTGGGGACAAAAAAGGTGTCCTGCATGATTTTGGTGCAAAGACGATGCAATTTCAGCCATACAAACTGTATGACTGAATTTGCATCACACAGACATCGCATGTGATGTGCACAGGAATGTGGTGTGAATCACATGCCTTGTCTGGCATCACATAAGTATGAAACTGTCTTATCAACTTTTGTTGCTGGAAACTCGGGAATGGTTAAGCTGATTCCGATGTTAAATTTAAAATATAACTTGTTTTAGATAGAGAGGAGGGGTTAGAACACCTAGATTTATTACAGTTTGTGTCACCATTAAGGGGATTCACCCCCTCTTTGCCCTGTTTACCATTATCATTGGAACTGAAAGTGAAAGTAAAAGAAAATCCCAAATTTTGGGTTGTCTCCAGAACAGTAAAAGAGGGGAAATCTTCCAATGGAGACACTAGTTCTGGTGACCTGGGGGGTCCCCAAAGTATTCCCTTAACTAGCAGGGATTTACTCTCGCTTCCTATGGAAGGATTGATAGATCTGTACAACTAGCGCCCTGTCGGATTTTCCCCGCTCAATCAGTGCTGCGGGCTATAGCCTGCTACACTAATCCGTGCATTCTGGAAGTCTCCTCGCTGTCAGAATACAATAGCTCAGCAGGAAGAATTCTCTCATTCACCTTGAATATGTAGATGGGGGAAGCGGGTCTTTTTTTTTTTTTTTTCCATTCACCCCAATGGTTCAACAAAAAAAAATGACCTATCTATGGGCTGCCTAATACCCCAATTTGAACAGAAAACAATTAAGTCCGTTAATAAATTGTATTCTCCCCATGCTGTAAAATTAAGGCAGTACCCTGCACTACCAACCAGTGATGTTTGACGACATAATTGTTTTTATGTGATCTCTTTTGTAGCCCTGCTGGTATTGTAGGGTAATAACTAGGGGGACCTGCTTCAGTTTACATGTGGGGAATAATTGGTGCAATTCTATGGCTGTACCTTGAAAAATACAGCCTACGAATAGTCTAAATTATCTTCTTTATTAGGTCACAACATCAAAGCTTGCCTGCTTTTTCGGTCATGTCGCTTCATATACAAAATAATGGACCCTAACAAACTAAGTAGAAGGACTATAACGGTACCCAATTTATGTAAAAAGTGTCAAAAAATATTTATTATATGATAAAAAATTACACATGTATACATATCAAAAAAAACATACAAAACACACACAAACTGCACATAAAACATAACCAAAACCATCTAATACTCCTTGAATACAGATTCTTGGTGGCTCCTCTATAGTAGAGCACAGTGCAGGGCCGTCTTTAATATTGATTGGGCCCTGGGCAAAGATTTTATTGGGGCCCCCCCAGCTAGACTCAAAATGAGTTTACTGCAGCAGATCAGGCAACGATTGTGATTGGCTGCCAGAGATTACAACACATCATTACAGCTCACAGGTTAGTTGCTAGAGGTTACAGAACATCATTGCTGCTCACTAATTTGATTCTAGAGGTTACTGAAAATCATTATTGCTCACTGATTAGTTGCTAGAGGTTACTACACATCATAACCTCTCAGTGCAAATTCCGGGTGTGGCCAAACTGCACTAGCATTAAGGGGTGCACTATGTACAGAGTGCAGGGTTGGGGGTGCGCTTTGTGCAGAGTGCAGGGGTGAGGTGGGTGCAGAGTGCAGGGGTGAGGTGAGTGCAGGACTGAGGTGGGTGCAGAGTGCAGGGCTGAGGTGGGTGCAGAGTGCAGGACTGAGGTGAGTGCAGGGGTGAGGTGGGTGCAGAGTGCAGGGGTGTGGTGGGTGCAGAGTGCAGGGGTGAGGTGAGTGCAGGACTGAGGTGGGTGCAGAGTGCAGGATTGAAGTGGGTGCAGAGTGCAGGGCTGAGGTGGGTGCAGAGTGCAAGGCTAAGGTGGGTGCAGAGTGAGGTGAGTGCAGGGGTGAGGTGGGTGCAGGGGTGTGGTGGGTGCAGAGTGCAGGGGTGTGGTGGGTGCAGAGTGCGGTGAGTGCAGAGTGCGGTGAGTGCAGAGTGCGGTGAGTGCAGAGTGCGGTGAGTGCAGAGTGCGGTGAGTGCAGAGTGCGGTGGGTGCAGAGTGAGGTGGGTGCAGAGTGAGGTGGGTGCAGAGTGAGGTGAGTGCAGAGTGAGGTGAGTGCAGAGTGAGGTGAGTGCAGAGTGAGGTGAGTGCAGAGTGAGGTGAGTGCAGAGTGAGGTGAGTGCAGAGTGAGGTGAGTGCAGAGTGAGGTGGGTGCAGAGTGCAGGGGTGTGGTGGGTGCAGAGTGCAGGGGTGTGGTGGGTGCAGAGTGCAGGGGTGAGGTGGGTGCAGAGTGAGGTGGGTGCAGAGTGAGGTGGGTGCAGAGTGAGGTGGGTGCAGAGTGAGGTGGGTGCAGAGTGAGGTGGGTGCAGAGTGAAGAGTGAGGTGGGTGCAGAGTGAAGAGTGAGGTGGGTGCAGAGTGAAGAGTGAGGTGGGTGCAGAGTGAAGAGTGAGGTGGGTGCAGAGTGAAGAGTGAGGTGGGTGCAGAGTGAAGAGTGAGGTGTGAGGTGGGTGCAGAGTGAAGAGTGAGGTGTGAGGTGGGTGCAGAGTGAAGAGTGAGGTGGGTGCAGAGTGAAGAGTGAGGTGTGAGGTGGGTGCAGAGTGAAGAGTGAGGTGGGTGCAGAGTGAAGAGTGAGGTGTGAGGTGGGTGCAGAGTGAAGAGTGAGGTGGGTGCAGAGTGAAGAGTGAGGTGTGAGGTGGGTGCAGAGTGAAGAGTGAGGTGGGTGCAGAGTGAAGAGTGAGGTGTGAGGTGGGTGCAGAGTGAAGAGTGAGGTGTGAGGTGGGTGCAGAGTGAAGAGTGAGGTGTGAGGTGGGTGCAGAGTGAAGAGTGAGGTGGGTGCAGAGTGCAGAGTGAGGTGGGTGCAGAGTGCAGAGTGAGGTGGGTGCAGAGTGAGGTGGGTGCAGAGTGAGGTGGGTGCAGAGTGAGGTGGGTGCAGAGTGAGGTGGGTGCAGAGTGAGGTGGGTGCAGAGTGCAGAGTGAGGTGGGTGCAGAGTGCAGAGTGAGGTGGGTGCAGAGTGCAGAGTGAGGTGGGTGCAGAGTGCAGAGTGAGGTGGGTGCAGAGTGAAGAGTGAGGTGGGTGCAGAGTGAGGTGGGTGCAGAGTGAAGAGTGAGGTGGGTGCAGAGTGAAGAGTGGAGTGAGGTGGGTGCAGAGTGAGGTGGGTGCAGAGTGAAGAGTGAGGTGGGTGCAGAGTGAAGAGTGGAGTGAGGTGGGTGCAGAGTGAGGTGGGTGCAGAGTGAGGTGGGTGCAGAGTGAAGAGTGGAGTGAGGTGGGTGCAGAGTGAAGAGTGGAGTGAGGTGGGTGCAGAGTGAAGAGTGAGGTGGGTGCAGAGTGAGGTGGGTGCAGAGTGAGGTGGGTGCAGAGTGAAGAGTGGAGTGAGGTGGGTGCAGAGTGAGGTGGGTGCAGAGTGAAGAGTGAGGTGGGTGCAGAGTGAAGAGTGGAGTGAGGTGGGTGCAGAGTGAGGTGGGTGCAGAGTGAGGTGGGTGCAGAGTGAGGTGGGTGCAGAGTGAGGTGGGTGCAGAGTGAAGAGTGAGGTGGGTGCAGAGTGAAGAGTGGAGTGAGGTGGGTGCAGAGTGAAGAGTGAGGTGGGTGCAGAGTGAGGTGGGTGCAGAGTGAGGTGGGTGCAGAGTGAAGAGTGAGGTGGGTGCAGAGTGAGGTGGGTGCAGAGTGAGGTGGGTGCAGAGTGAGGTGGGTGCAGAGTGAGGTGGGTGCAGAGTGAAGAGTGAGGTGGGTGCAGAGTGAAGAGTGAGGTGGGTGCAGAGTGAAGAGTGAGGTGGGTGCAGAGTGAAGAGTGAGGTGGGTGTAGAGTGAAGAGTGGAGTGAGGTGGGTGCAGAGTGAGGTGGGTGCAGAGTGAGGTGGGTGCAGAGTGAGGTGGGTGCAGAGTGAGGAGGTGGGTGCAGAGTGCAGAGGTGCACAGCTCTCCTGTCACCCAGATTCCAGTACAGAGCTCCACTCCACCTAAGTACAAGGCTGTCCTCCCACAAAGCCCCCCCCCCCCCCCCCCCCCCACATTCCAGTACAGAGGAAAACTGTCTACTCACAGCATGTTGTCCTCCGATGTCCGTGGAGCCTGTCAGTCCCAGAAGCAGCTTCCCCTGTGCAGTGTCCCCGCCCCCTTCCTCCTCTGCTCTCACAGATCGTGTGTGTACCCGAGGGATGAGAACAGCCGCCGGAAGAGGAGCGCTGTCACTTGGAAAAACACAAGCCGTGCTTGTGTATTTCCAAGTGACAGTAGCAAGCAGCCAGCATGCGACCAGCACCGGAGGTGGCCGAACTCCGGCGGGCAGTGCAGGCTCAAGGGACGGGCAGCGCAGGGCCCCCAACAATGACAGGGCCCTGGGCAGATGCCCCGATTGCCCTGCGGTAAAGACGGCCCTGGCACAGTGAGCTGTAATTTCGACGCAGTTTGTGTTTCGCAGGAGATAACCCGCTTCTTCAGGAAAAGTTTCAGCAAGAACACTCACGGTTAATAGTCAAAAACATCAATATAGAAACACATTGAATGGTCATTGTGACCCATATAATCCCAGAGGACGGTCCTCCTCGTTTTCCAAGATAATCGTTAATTCCTATGTAGTTGGAACTAGGTGTCCATAGTCAACTTGTATGGTGTGCACCTAGTGATATACAAGGTATTATATTAGATAGGTAAAGAGGTTCCCATCATGTCGTTCCTCAGATCAGCGTGGAGTGAGATAGTCTGCTGGTTTTAATACGCCAATAATGTGTTTCATGAACCTTCCTGGGAATCAGGGTCACATTTCAGAGCAGGACCGGATGCACTGACATTCCGTGCAATTCTCACACTCTCGGTTACTAGGGCTGAGCCAAATCTAGAATAGAGAAGGTAACCAGCTCATATTCTTCAGTTCGTTGCAGGAACATTAGGATAACTCAACAAACCAGCTTTTGTATGAAAATCATTACACATTTATTAAATTGTAAAATATCCGACCCTTAAAGATGATGTTCTCCCAACATGTACCATGTATTGTGTGTCATGGAAGCAAACCAAAAGCTGGAGAACAGAGGTGATTCCACAAACGTTTCCTGCCCACCTAACAACTTCTCTGATATTGGCTTCTCAATAAATGTTTCTTGCACTTTTTCTTGGCATTCCCTGTCCAGAAAGCACCAGAGTGTAACCACCCTGCCCGGCCATAATCTAACAGGCCTGGTCAGACATAACCCCCCTCTTCCTCTGTACTACTGTCTGTCTTAGGACACTTGTGATAAAGGTTAGGGCTCTGTCAGCATAGTAGGAAGCACATTTCTAGTAAAGGAAAAGGGTATTTAAGGCATATCCAAGCAAAAACATAATGTACAGTACTTTAAAGAGGGGAAAAAACTTTAGTTGAGCCACTTTTGTAAAATGTACTTAAATAATGAGTTAAAGTCCAACAAGGCAAATGCCACCCCTGGACTTATCTCTTTAATTTACATCTGACAGTTTTATGGAACTCTGGGAAGATAGCCTTCACTACACTCTGGCGCTCTCACAGGAGAGACTCTTATCTTCTCACACACAGCATCTCTGCCCGCCCTCCCTTCTGCTGACCATTCACAGAAGCCTTTGTATTCTGTGAAGGAATTTACATAATACAAAGAGCACCTATAGTGTGATAGCTCTCTCCCAGCACTCCATAAAACTGTCAGATGTAAGTTAAAGCGAGAGAAGTCCAGGAGGTTGCAGTACCTGTTGGACTTTAATGCATTGTATGCCTGCACATTTTACAAAATGACTGAATTTCTAGAGTTCAGCTTTAAAGTGGTTGTAAACCTCAGACATAAAATATGAACAAAGCATATCCCTCTGTAGTGTGTACTTGTCCCAATTAAGAGCACTAGGTGTCATTTCTGTCTGCTGTCTTCATCCCTCAGCTATCTGCATGAGTTCTGAGAGGTTTTCCTGATGCCAAGAGAAAAAAGGTGAGACAGGAGGAAGCGCTCCAGCACACAGACTGTGATTGACAGCCTCACCTCGTTTCTGTGTGCTGTGTGAAGGGGTGTGTTCCTTCCTTCCAATCAGCTCTTAGAGCCCTTCTCACTGAGATCTGCAGTGTGTAACTTCAGCTCTCAGTCCTCTGTTTTCTGAAAGCTTAGACAAGCCATATACAGTGGGGGAAATAATTATTTGATCCCCTGCAGGTTTTGTAAATTTACCAACTTACAAAGAAATGAAGGGTCTATAATTTTTATCGTGGGTGTATTTTAAATGATAGCGACAGAATATCAAGAAAAAAAAACAGAAAAAACACAGGATACAAATGTTATAAACGGAGTTGCAGCTCAGTGACTAAAATAAGTATTTGATCCCCTACCAACCAACAATAATTCTGGCTCCCACAGACTGGCTACAGTATGTGCTCATGTGGTACACAGATTAGTCCTGTCAATTTAAGAAGGTGCTCCTAACGATAACTCATTATGTGTATATAAGACGCCTGTCCACAGAATCTCTTACTTTCATTCAAACCTCACGATCATGGGCAAGACCAAAGAGCTGTCAAAGGACGTCAGGGACAAGATTGTAGACCTGCACAAGGCTGGAATGGGCTACACAAATGGAAGAAATACAAAATAACCATCAATTGGCCTCAGTCTGGAGCTCCATGCAAGATTTTGCCTCATGGGGTAAGGATGATCATGAGAAAAGTGAGAGATCAGCTCAGAACTACACGGAAGGAGCTTGTGAATGATCTCAAGGCAGTTGGGACCACAGTCACCAAACCAACCATTGGTAACCCAATACGCTAACCTGGATTGAAATCCTGCAGCGCCAGCAAGGTCCCCCTCCTCTAGAAGGCACATGTACAGGCCCATCTGAAGTTGGCCAATGAACATCCAAATGATTCAGAGAAGGATTGGGAGAAAGTGCTGTGGTCAGACCAATATTGAGCACTTTGGCATTAACCAGACTCGCCATGTTTAGAGGAAGAAAAATGGGGACTATGACTCTAAGAACACCATCCCTACAGTCTAGCATGGAGGTGGAAACATTATGCTTTGGGGATGTTTCTCTGCTAAAAGTACAGGCCAGATTTGCCACATTGAGGAGCCAATGGACAGGGCCATGTATTGTGAAATCTTGGATGTAGACCTTCTCTCAGCCAGAACACTGAAGATGGTCATGGCTGGGTCTTCCAGCATGACAATGACCCAAAACATACCAAGGCAACAAAGGCGTGGCTCAAGAAGTAGCACATTAAGGTCATGAAGTGGTCTAGCCAATCTCCAGACCTTAATCCTATAGGAGGGAGCTGAAACTTCGAGTTGCCAGGCGACTGCCAAGCGACAGCCAAGATACCTTAAGGATTTAGAGAAGATCTGTAAAGAGTGAACCAAAATCCCTCCTCAGATGTGAAAAAACCTGATAACCAACTACAAGAAATGTCTTACCTCTGTGATTGCCAACAAGGGTTTATCCACCAAGTTCTAAGTCATGTTTTGCTTGGGGATCAAATAATTATCACTCATTGAACTGCAACTTAATTTATAACATTTGTATCGTGTTTTTTTTCTGGATTTTTGCTTGATATTCTGTCTCAATCATTTAAAATACACCTATGATAAAAAATATAGACCCTTCATTTCTTTGTAAGCGGGCAAACTTACAAAATCTGCAGGGGAACAAATAATATTTTCCCCACTGTACATTCTGCACCTTGAACAGATGTAGAAAAGAGAAGACCGCAGATAAACAGGTGCAACTTGTATGGTAGGATTTGTTTAACCTCTGTGTATCACTTGAGGCTAGTCACTTCACTGGGTATATGCAAGGGTTTACAACCACTTTAATGACCCAAGGCGGCTTTAAATTTAGGTTACTGTACTTGAGTGTTGCATAACATAAGTAAATATGTTTGTAAATGTTCTCAGATATATATATAAAGAGAAGGTTTTGACATTGTATCTAGCATTGTGTTTCTTAGTTGTCTGCCATATTGCACGTTTCAGGCTAAAGTAGAAAGTGTGATGGGAATGGGCAGCCAAGACCACTTGGGCTCAGACTTGGGTAGACCATCTTTACAGTTTAACATTCGCTAAATTTGCACTGTCTAGTCATTTTCCACTCCTATATTCCTATAAAAAATAAATGAACCTGACCTAACTTCAAGGTTCTTCTAAGGTACTAATCTGTGTTGGCCTTTATTTCTATCTCTATCTCCCTGTTGGAGCCTAGGCCCAAGTTAAAAATGATGCCTTGACACTAATGCCCACTGAAGTCCTAACACTTGTCAAGTGACTGGGAGAGGGATTAGCATTAAGAGGAGGAGGGGCTTGGTGTCAATTTTGAAAGATGACGTGACCCCCAATTACAGCCTGGGTCTATAGGGGTCCACAGGGATCAGTTTCCAGGCCAATAAGGGTACTTTCAGGCAGCACAAGGAACCAGGTCTTCAGCGCTGTTTTAAGGCCAAGTCATGATCACTTCTAATAGTAATAGGGTCTTCATTGTAATAAAAAAATATATAAAACAGTTAATTTACTGGATGATGGGTGCTGGACACAACTTAGTGGACCACCCTGAGATACAGATTTGCAGTAATGTTTGTAAAAGTACAAATAAAATAGGAAAATTGCTGGCAAGCACAAGGTCGGAGTCAAACTGGCTTGTAAAAATGACCAGCCTATCACAGACCTTACTGTCATGTTTTTGGCCCCAAATAGGTACCCATGTATAGTACTGAGAATATACAGTAAACACTGTACAGCTCGGGCGGCAACAATGCACAAACCAGGTACACAAATTGCCATACTTACAGCTCTTAGTCCTGGGTTCAAATCCAATGAAGTGCATGATACGCAAAGGGTTGTTGAGAAATTGCACCCACAGAATAAATATCGTTGTCATAAACATTAGCTAGCAGGATCAGACCGTATTCAGACCAATTTTGAGGTACCCAAGACTAGAGCAGGTCCAATCAACAAAGTTGTGTAGGATCTTTTTTCTGCTAGTGTCCTCTTGCCACCCCCTTCCTTCTCCGAGATAAAGCAGATCAGAGTATAGAGAACTTGGCAGAAAAGGAAATAGTTTAAAGGTAAGGTCCTCTCCTGACCTCAAACCACCGCATATGACCTATGCCTTGCCTAACAGATAATACACATAAAAAAAAAAGGCTTTATTATATCATTATGTGCTACAGGACTGTGAGTATTGTCACTTTTACACTTTGTACATAAGTAATCCCCATTGTTGGGAACAAATCCTGTCAAATTAGAACCTTGTCTGACAGTCTATGAAAGCTGGCGACAAGATAACTGCGCAGACTTGCAAGGGCTTATAACAGGACGTTCCGCATATTTTAGGATTATTGCTCGGCTGACATTTAATGCCTGCTGTCTTATCATCCTCTTACAGACGGGGCCACAGTGCTAGAGGAGGATCTAGCCAATGGAGAAGCACTAAAAGAACAGGGTCACACTGAGATCCCTGAGGCTACCACCGGTAAGGCAGAAGTTGGCCAAGTTAACCGCTAATTTGCCAAGGTTGTGCTTGGGAGCACCATGTTCCTCTGACTTTGGCTTGTGTGGCTGTGCTCTGCTCTCCTGCTCTAAATCCTTGCAAAGGGCATGCTTCCAATTTAGGCGTTAAAAGCTGGTTTTGGATCAATTATTTGTTAAAAAGAAGATTATTAATGTATTGAACAAAAAGCTCAATTACAATGACATACATTTTTTCCTGCTTAGAAATTCCTCTTACAAGTGAACCTCTATTTAACACTCACAATTACCACATTCATGAATACTTTTTTTTTTTTACCTTTTTTATTTCATAATTTTTTTTGTATAGTCATGCTGCTGATCTGTGTCAGGCACTCCGCAGCAATTTCTACATACATCTGCTCCAGCAGCAGCTGCATGTCATCACTCACGATGGGCTTCCTGATGCTGTCGTTATAAACGTTGGAAAAAACGTTTATAGTCTCCACCAGAAGCACATGCAAGAGGGTGACGACAGAGTGGGGAGACTTAGACAAAACATTGTCACCCTATCACAGGAAGTGCCTGAAAAGGATCCTTTTTGGCAGGAATACCATAGATTATTTTATGAAAAGCTGCAATTTTAAAAATATTAGAAACGACTATCCATTTTTTTATATTTTTAAATTTGTAAAAAAATTTTAATTATGTTGTTTTTTTTTTTTTTTTCTATGTTACAATTTTTTAAAATCTGTGACCTAAATATTTTCAGTTTTTTAAATATTGAAAATGGCTCACTTCTTCAATATTTTTCCATTTTTAAGTAAAAAAATAAATAAATAAAAAATAGATCTCTCTCTCTCTCTCTCTCTCTCATTCATATATATATATATATACCCTGTTTCCCTCAAAATAAGACCTAGCGTGATTGTCGGTGATGGCTGCAATATAAGCCCTACCCCCCAAATAAGCCTTGTAGATTCTATTTTCAGGGTAGGGCTTATTTTCGGGGAAACAGGGTAGGGCTTATTTGGGGGGTAGGGCTTATATTGCAGCCATCACCGACAATCACGCTAGGTCTTATTTTGAGGGAAACAGGGTATATATATATATATATATATATATATATATATATATATATATATATATATATACCCTGTTTCCCTCAAAATAAGACCTAGCGTGATTGTCGGTGATGGCTGCAATATAAGCCCTACCCCCCAAATAAGCCCTACCCTGTTTCCCCGAAAATAAGCCCTACCCTGAAAATAAGATCTACAAGGACTTTAACTAGGGCTTATTTGGGGGGTAGGGCTTATATTGCAGCCATCACCGACAATCACGCTGGGTCTTATTTTCGGGGAGACAGGGTGTATGTATATATATATATATAGGTATCTATCTAAAAATATTTTTTTTATATTAAATTCATTTTTTATTAGTATTATATAAATATTTTTATATATTAAAAATGACTATCAAGTTTAAAATATTTTTACAATTTTAAGTATTAAACTGATCCCTGAGCTGAAACGCAGGCAGAGGTGTCATGCCGATAGTGAAAACTCTGCACCATTATGCAAATAATGACATCTGTAGGTCTTTTGACTCTTTGGCGTCTAGCTACCGGTTAACGATTTCATGGACGACCTTACTGACCAATAGTGAGACACGGGGCGGTAGCAGGTCTAAGTGATGACTTCCACATAAAATTCGGTATTTGCATATTAATGCACCTGGGTGTTTTTTGAAAATCGGTTGAGGTATGAGAAAGTATGTCTAGGTGCCTGTGTTTACATTCGTGGATCAGTTTAGTCTATTTTGGGATAGGTACAGTTTAAAGCATATCCAATGCCAAAACTTTTTTGTTAAAATTTTTTTGGATAGAGTATAAAAGGATGGTAAACTTGTTGGGGAGATTCCACCTCTATTTGTCTTGGTAAGACCTGTCGAGGTGACCGAAAGTGATGAGTAAATACAAAATAAAAAAAAAACAAATAGAATAAATTTCTCCCAACACTTGAAATTTCTCCCAACACTTGTGGTGACATTTGTCTAAATCTGGCTATAGATGGATTGAAATTTGGCTGGTTCAGCAGGGACTGGCCAAATTTGATCCAACTATGGGTAGGCTGGTTGTACAGAAGACTATCTCTTGATTGACTTCAGTACAACCAGCCTGTTACAAATTTTTTACTCGATTAGTGCCACCGGCACTCTCCCCGCTGTCAGAATACAATAGCACTGTGGGAGGGATCCCCCCATCCAACTTGAGTATGTGAATGGGGAAATTGATTCATTTTCTTTCATTCAACCCTTTCCTCTTACATCCTGTTGTGTCTCTGGGTCAGGAAGTGAAAGAAATTTTTTAGGCATGAACGCTTCCCAAAATTGCTTATCCAAAAACTAAAAAAGAAAGTTTTGACTTTAGATATACTTTTTTGGGGGGAATATAATACAGATTTCCAAACTTATAACAGTCTCTCCCTACCAGCACTAATTTAAAACAAATTAAAAATACATTCTTCTTGATCCTTAGCCCTCTTTTACTGCAGCCCTGAACTTCTTCACTTTGCCACCTTCTATCGCCTTTGCCGATAAGTCTTCCTTTAGCCTGATCTTGTTTCTTCTGCACACTGTGCATGACCGCTTTCCTCTTTCTGGAATGGACATCTCTCTTCTGTCTCTTTGATTCCTCCTTTAATATTCTAACCCCCTTTCTCTCTCTCTCTCTGTGCTTGGACTGATTCTCGCAGCATTTTTCTGGTACCCTATTATACTTTTATTTCTATTCCTGCTGAGATCTGGTCACATGACTATGCCCCGGCTAAGTATGGCACTCAGCAGTTGGCTTTGTGCTGGAATCATTCATAATGAGTATCTTGCTTTCAAGGCGCTCTCCAGCCTGCATTCTTCAGCATGTTCGACCCCTATCAGCAGAGCCTGGTTTAATCTTGGTGTGTGTGTGGCCAGCTTATGGGCACCTAGAGCCATTTACTTGATGTTCTGTTTATGTCCTTCAGCAGAGGAAGCTGGTGTTGGAGACACTCCCAGCCAAGAAGACCAGGCTGCAGGGGATGCAGCCAAAGGTACAGTCACTGGTGCGTGTTCATTCTACAGCTAAGTATGGAGGATTATTAAATGGTCTGATCATGCTGAAAAGAGTTGTTTGAGAAAAATTTGGCCTCTAGGTAATAATTGGCATCTTCTTTTTCTCACCAACGGAGAGCATCCAAGGATGACTCCGTTGGAGACAAACCCAGTGAACAGGCTGTGCATATGCAATTGTGTAACCTAGTTATATAGGATGGTGGATAGAGCATGCAAAGCATAGAACTTGGTTGGTTGCCACCCACAAATTTTAATAAAACAAGGACAGGATCCGTAACCAGGTCCATAACAAATCAGAATCCACTTAGTACTGGTAACTTGAGTAAAGTGAATTTTGGTAGCACTCTCTGCAGTGTTAATACATATGTTGCTGAATATTATGTAATATGGCTATATTTTACCAAAATATGACTGGTTTGAAATGGGTATCAGTTTTGTTTATCGATTTAGTAAGCAGATTGGTAAACTTTAATTTCTGATTGGTTGCTAGGAATCACAGCCCACAAAAGCGATGTGTGTCTGTGGTTATAACCATTTCTTTACTGCTGTGAAATGAGATGTTGCAAGCATTCCATTGCAAGCATATATACACATCAATCAAGTAAGCCAACGTTTCGGGGCCATGCATGGTCCCTTTCTTAAGGCGACTTGAGGAAGGGACACTGCATGGCCCCAAAACAATGGCTTATTTGACTTCTGTATCATTACACAAATAGAAAAAGAGTGTAAATATTTGCAATGGAGTGCTGATGATGTCTCATCTTTTAACTGTGATCTGCATGGCACCAGGGCTTTTTTTCTCAGAAAACAGGTGCAGGAACTCAACAACACTCCCCCTCACACACACACCCTCCAAACTGCATCAAATAATGGAGGTGGTCAAATATCACTAACAGTGAGAGGGTCTTAAAGGGGCAATAAATACCAGGAGTGCATTACATGCAGAGTTGGGGGGTCTAACACAGAGTGCAGAGTTCAAGGTTGCGTTGCATACAGAGTGCAGAGTTCAGGGGTGCGCTACACGCAGAGTGCTGGATTCAGCCTTCTTCCACAGCTGCTAACTTCTGCATTCCCCATCCACATCTCACTTTCACCCCTCTTCAGCTCTGACCTCTACATGCATATTCTCCCCCTTCCTTAAAAGCTCCACCATCTTCCACCTTACTTTTGTTGCTGTATTAAGTTAAGGCACCCAGCCGGCTCTAGTACCTCCCCACACACTGTAGGTGGCTCTACCTCTCTCACTTGCAGGGAGATCTAACGGGTGTGTCGGCATCTTCATTGCACCCCAGGCACCTGCATCTCCCTTGTCCCCATCCTGTACTCAGTGGGAGCCAATCAGGGGATCAGATCTACAGTAGGCCGTGGAGAGTCAAGCTGTCACTTGTAAACACAGAAGCTGGACTTCTGTGTTTACAAGTGATAGTGGTGAGCTGGGAGCAGAGGGCCTGAGCCAGAGATGGTGGAACTGAGTTCCACCAAGTTCCAGCTGAAAAAAGCCCTGCATGGCACCATCTGCTGCAGTCACTATGAGCACTCATCTGTTACCAAGGTTGAATGCTGGAAGGAGTGCAGTCCTATTCTATTTATTTGTTTATGGCTGCTTTCATTTTATTTATTCAGGGTTTATATAGCACCAACAGTTTGTGCAGCGCTTTACAGTATAAATGGAGACAGTACAGTTACACTGCAATTCAATACAAGAAGCTTAGGAGGGCCCTGCTCCTGGGAGCTTACAAAATATTCAGCAATGATTGTCTAAAGAGAACCAGTCACTAATGGGCATCTGTAATTGGTGACAGGAACACAGACAAGTCCTCTCCCTCTTGCAACTCTTATGTATAATCAGAATAGGATGCATTGTCAACAGAAGAGGGGTTCTGATGCCAAGAGGTTGATTGGAGCAAGTGAGGACCCCTCTGTGTTTCTCGAAAGGTCTCTGATTGGGGATTGTCACAGTCCAAAACTTCCCTTAAAGGCCAGAGTAATATGTCTAACATGCAGACATGAACCCTAAAGTTTATGTAAACCCCAACAACGAAGGTCCCTTATTTTTTCCATTTTGTTCTATTAAATACTGTATACTATTAAAAGTGTTTTGTTGTATCTGTTCAATACGTGCAAAAAATGGCAGTTGATCAGTGAAAACCTGTAGAGACCCAAAAGCATAGTGCCTCTGCTGCACTGAAATCCCAAGAGTCTTATCAGCCATGCCCCGTTCACCTTTGTGAACATAGTGGGAGGTGTTGCATACTTCCTCTCTTGGGTGTCAATGCTTCCTCTCCCTATATACAGTACAGGGAATGAGCGTGGCCACCCTAGGACAAGAAGTGTGTTACTGGCAGGATTTCCAAGTGAACATAAAAAGGAAAAATGTAAACAAATGCAATCACCAAAATGTAGGACTTGTTAAGTTGCAATATATTACATTGTCCTTCATAGGTTTATAAACACTTTAATCATCAATGCATGGACAATGATGAAAATCTGTAGCTTTATAGTTGGCCGTACAGCTGTAGATGTAAAGTGTAAATGTATAATCTATTATTTCATACTGTAACACAATATCTAAAGTTTGTTCGGCACCTGATCCCTTTCATTCTCACTTCCATATTTGGGTTTCATAGATCAAGGTTGGACATATTGGTGCCATGTATAATGTTTTATGCACATTTGCTGTATAATTCTTGGATCTCAGCCAGCCCTGAGTTAGCCGTTTTTATTTTGTATATCAGTCATTGACACACATTCATTACATGTTTCATTTTACTACATCAAACTTGCCATTTTTACCCGAACCCCAGAAATTAAACCCTCAGCAGCCACAGGTGAGACAGAGGCACAGGAGCTTTCTG
This sequence comes from Lithobates clamitans, assembly GCA_037952925.1. Classification (NCBI taxonomy): domain Eukaryota; kingdom Metazoa; phylum Chordata; class Amphibia; order Anura; family Ranidae; genus Lithobates; species Lithobates clamitans. Next base: position 2,444,453 of record JBBGZY010001775.1, read on the forward strand.
GCAGCACTCCAGAAACGGAATCGCAACGGGAATTGGCGGACATTTCTGAAACTTCCGATTGGACCGAGAAGGAAACCCACCCACAAGACTATTGCGTTGTTACTGGAGACACATACGAAGATATCAGTTCAGGGTGGACTGCCATAAGTGGTGAGGTTACAGAACCTTCAGAAAGACCGGATAAACTGCATGACTTATCCAGGGGAACTAACGGCAAAGAATATGATCAAGATGGTTATGAAGGCAACCACATCTCATGGGAGGAACGCAGCGATGAAGGTGGAGAGTTGGAGCAGGACATTGTTTGTTCTGGAGGCATTGGGGAAGAGTCACCTCTTGTTCCAAAGCCTCAGACAAATGGTCTAGTGGTTAAAAGCTTTACAACAATGGATGCCAACAAGCTGCTTGATGGTTCTGTTTTCACTGAACTGAACGATAAACAGGAGGAAGGAGGAGAGAAGCCATATGTTGACTTAGCAGCTGGTACTTTCTCTGCAGAAGACCAGTTGGTCCTCCCTCGCCCACGGCCCTCTGTGTCTGTTTACCAAGTGGAGGTCGATGCCAACAGAACTATAGACGGTGAGAACAATATAGAACCATGTGAAGCTGCAGGCACACCTAGTGAAGAAATCTCTGGACAGCTTTCTCCAGTTAGCAGTGAGACTGTGGTGGCCCCCAGAAAGAGAATCTCTCCACATGGGTCTGGAATACCTGTCAGCCGTGTTCCTGTTTTCAGAGGTGTGTTTCCAGTTGACTTCTAATATGGCTGGTCTACTAAAGCCTTCTCTGACCTCCCATGGCTGCCTTCTGCTTTTCTAACTTGCTTGAAGGACGCACATGCAGGTGTGCACATCCCCTACCTTCCCTTTTCACCCTTCCCCAGTATTGTTCTAGATGGTTGGTTTTGTGTCACCCATAGAGCATGACATAATTGCATGGTCTTTGTCTACCCCCACCTCACTGCATGTCTGCCCACTGTGCACATCATGTGTGCTCATCTAACACTGAGAGGCACTTAGACATTGGGTTACCACGGCTCTGCTATAACAAAGAACTTCAGGAAAATTGTATTTCTTTTTTTCTTTTTTTTTATTTCCCCTTCTCTGGTTTTCATATTAACCTTGGTGCCCTCTCCGTTCGATGATGAATCACTTGGTGTTTGAGTTAGATCCTCCTTGCTTTAAGCTGATTATTTGATCTATAGAAATTGACAAGCCCTTTTACTTTAGATTAGCTGCCTTTAATTTAGATTTAACTGTGTTTTTGCTGTAGTGTGCATTCTAGATGTTCAAAATCATTTCTATATTATTTTGTTGTCAGTGGTATGTTGACTTTTTTCCTTCACATGGTATATCTGTAGAAAATGTTAAGTTAAGCAATGTTCCCTGTGTCATGCGGCTCAGAGCTATCTTCAATGTGACCAACTGCTGCCTCTCAGCAGTTGTTCAGTACCTGTTGGTCTAAGTCAGTGTTTCTCAACCTTTTTTCCAGTCAGGGCCTTGGCTTTGAAAAGTATTTTCAGTTTCGGGGCACCCCTGTCCAAGGCTTGGTTCACGTTACTGTGTGTCGCGAAATGCTCTGCTCTTTAGGGGTGCCATTAATTCTTAATGGTACCCCACACATTGGCAAACGCGGGGTGTTTTTGGTGCGGCGCAATAAAAAGAAAAAAAAAAGGGTCAGGGACTTCTTTCTCTGCATTTCTGTGGGTAGGGCAACTCACTGAAATGAATGGGCTGCCCTACACGCAGCACGCAGATGTGAACCAAGGGCTTGTTCAGTTTGGGGAGCGGTAAAACCACGTGGTTGAGCTGTTTTTACAACCCCAGCTGCTCCCAATTTACCTGCAGAGGAAGCAACTGGGGGTGTACTCATGCTGTGGCTGCAGCTGGATGTATACTCAGGGTGAATGGGGCTGTACTGCAACCACCACTGCAACTGTGTGCCTTGCACGCTGTTGCTGTGTGGTGATGCTGCATTTATGGGGTTAAAACGGGTGGTGATGAGGCAACGTATCGCCCCTTTAACACCTGTCAAATGCCTGTGAAAAATCTGAGCATGGATTGCTTTTCAGAGGGGTGGCAATCCTTGCTGCTATTACAAACCTGCCCTAAAAAAGCAGTTCTGACAGTATAGGAATAGGGGTTCAGGATTAAAAGTAACATACATTCATACACACATATATACAGTGAGGGGAAAAAAGTATTTGATCCCCTGCTGAAAATCCAGAAAAACGCATTTCAAAAAAGTTATAAATGAATTTGCATTTTAATGAGTGAAATGAGTATTTAACCCCTTTGCAAAACATGACTTAGTACTTGGTGCAAAACCCTTGAGACAATCACAGAGGTCAGACGTTTCTTGTAGTTGGCCACCAGGTTTGCACACATCTCAGGAGGGATTTTGTCCCACTCCTCTTTGCAGATCCTCTCCAAGTCATTAAGGTTTCGAGGCTGACGTTTGGTAACAAACCTTTAGCTCTCTCCACATATTTTCTATGGAATTAAGGTCTGGAGACTGGCTAGGCCACTCCAAGACCTTAGTGTGCTTCTTCTTGAGCCACTCCTTTTTTGCCTTGGCCGTGTGTTTTGGGTCATTGTCATGCTGGAAAACCCATCCACGACCAATTTTAAATGCCCTGGCTGAGGGAAGGAGGTTCTCACCCAAGATTTGACAGTACATGGCCCCGTTCATCGTCCCTTTGATGCGATGAAGTTGTCCTGTCCCCTTAGCAGAAAAACACCCCCGAAGCATAATGTTTCCACCTCCATGTTTGACGGTGGGGGTGGTGTTCTTGGGTTCATAAACAGCATTCCTCCTCCTCCAAACACGGCGAGTTGATGCCGAAGAGCTTGATTTTGGTCTCATCTGACCACAACACTTTGACCCAGTTCTCCTCTGAATCATTCAGATGTTCATTAGCAAACTTCAGATGGGCCTGTACATGTGCTTTCTTGAGCAGGGGAACCTTGTGGGCGCTGCAGGATTTCAGTCCTTCTCAGTGTAGTGTGTTACCAATTGTTTTCTTGGTCACTATGATCCCAGCTGCCTTGAGATCATTGATGAGATTCTCCCGTGTAGTTCTGGGCTGATTCCTCAACGTTCTCATGATCATTAAAATTCCACAAGGTGAGACCTTTCTATGGAGCCCCAGACAAAGGGAGATTGACAGTTATTTTGTGTTTCTTCCATTTGTGATTAATCGCACCAACTGTTGTCACCCTCTCACCAAGCTGCGTGGCAATGGTCTTGTAGCCCATTCCAGCTTTGAAAGATTGTGTAGGATTACAATCTTGTCCCTGACTTCCTTTGGTCCTGGCCATGGTGGAGAGATTGGAATCTGATTGATTGCTTCTGTGGACAGGTGTCTTTTATACAGGTAACAAGCTGAGATTAGGAGCACTCCCTTTAAGAGAGTGCTCCTAATAGCTGCTCCTCACATGTATAGAAGACACAAGGGAGCCTGAAATCTTGCTGACAGGGGATCAAATACTTATTTCACTCATTAAAATGCAAATCAATTTATAACTTTTTTTTAGAAATGTGTTTTTCTGGATATTTTTGTTGTCTCACTGTTAACAAAAAAATCTACCATTAAAATTTATAGACTGATCATTTCTTTGTCAGTGGACAAACATACAAAATCAGCAGGGGGTCAAATTATTTTTTTTCCCCAACTGTAAACACACACACACATAAAAACACACATATGCAAACATGTGTACACGCACATAGAAACATGTGTACACACATACAGACACATGTATACATCCTTTTAAAAAGTTGCAGTACAGTACCTTCCCTTACACAGCCGGGTACTTCACTGTAGAAGGGGGCAGAGAGTACAGCACACCCTATCCCCCTCCTTTGCTGAGTGTTCTCACCTGATGGCTTTTCTCTACCAGCATGCCGTGGCACCCCAGTTGAGAGCTGGTCTAAGTTCTGCAGCTCCAATGAAGATTACGCAGAGGTTTCATCATTTTATATTTTTGCTCCATCTGGGAGAGCCATTCAAAAGGCATTACATTGACCGTGTTGCCTGATACTGTAACCTGCACTCGGTGGTATATTATACCATGCAACAAATACCCGGCTTGGTGCTTGTGTATGGAGCCCGGTAGCTTATTACCCCTGGATGTCTGGGATCTCCTAGCATAGACTAAGAAGGTGTGTCCAAACTCAGTGGTGCCTACAACATTTAGATGTTGCTCACAAGCTGGCAAGGTAATACCAAGTCCAAGCTCCTGCTCACCCATTGGCAGCCCAGAATTTATTGCAATGACCTCAACAGCCAATAGAAAGGAGCTCACGTTGGTTTCTAAGATGCCATGTGAGAGGAAAGCCTGATTCTTGACTTGAAGCTGGAGTTGAGGCCTGTATACAATGCATGTTGGGGTTCTGGTGGTTTCATGAATACATAGAAGGCATTTTGGTGACTAGTAAAAGTATGTTCAGACTTTTAGTGCCTGCTCTTAGAGGAATATGTGGGTTTTAAATGTTTTGGGCCATGTCATGTTCACTTTACCCACTTCAATACTGCCCACTTTCACCCCCTTCCTGCCCAGACCAACATTTAGTGCTGTCGCACTTTGAATGACAATTCCGCGGTCATGCAGCACTGTACACGTTTTTATCATTTTTTTTTCACATAAATAGAGCTTTCTTTTGGTGGTATTTAATCATTACTGTTTTTTTTTTTTTTTATTTATTTATTGCTAAATAAACCAAACTTTGGGGGAAAAAACGCATTTATCTCAGCTTCAGTTATAATATTTTGCAAATAAATAATCTTCATAAATTTAGGCAAAAATGTATGTATTCTGCTGCATTTCCTTGGTGAAAATAACCCAAGTCAGTGTATATTCACAAACTAGTCCACAAACTATGGTGTGTGTGTGTGTGTATGTATGTATGTATGTATATATATATATATATATATATATATATATATATATATATATATATACACTATATTACCAAAATTATTGCGACACCTGCCTTTACACCCACATGAACTTTACTGGCATCCCAGCCTTAGTCTGTAGGGTTCAATATTGAGTTGGCCCGCCCTTTGCAGCTATAACAGCTTCAACTCTTCTGGGAAGGCTGTCCACAAGGTTTAGGAGTGTGTCTATGGGGAAGTTTGACCATTCTTCCAGAAGCACATTTGTGAGTTTAGGCACTGATGGTGGATGAGAAGGCCTGGCTCGCAGGCTCTGCTCTAATTTTTCCCAAACGTTTTCTATCGGTTGAGGTCAGGACAGTCAAGTTCCTCCACCCCAAACTCGTTCCTCCATTTCTTTAAGGACCTTGCTTTGTGCACTGGTCCAAATCCTTTGGTGGAATGGGGATTATGGTGTAGGGTTGTTTTTCAGTGGTTGGGCTTGGCTCCTTAGTTCCAGTGAAGGGAACTCTAATGCCCCGTACACACGGTCGGACATTGATCGGACATTCCGACAACAAAATCCTAGGATTTTTTCCGACAGATGTTGGCTCAAACTTGTCTTGCATACACACGGTCACACAAAGTTGTCGGAAAATCCGATAATTCTGAACGCGGTGACATAAAACACGTACGTCGGGACTATAAACGGGGCAGTAGCCAATAGCTTTCATCTCTTTATTTATTCTGAGCATGCGTGGCACTTTGTGTGTCGGATTTGTGTACGCAACGGATTTTGTTGTCAGAAAATTTTATAGCCTGCTCTCAAACTTTGTGTGTAGGAAAATCCAATGGAAAATGTGTGATGGAGCCCACACACGGTCGGAATTTCCGACAACAAGGTCCTTTCACACATTTTCCGTTGGAAAATCCGACTGTGTGTACGGGGCATAAGGCCTTTCCAGACGAGTTGAAGTGGTTATAGCTGCAGAGGGTGGGCCAACTCAATATTAAACACGACGGACTACGACTGGGATGCCATTAAACTCCATGTGGGTGTCCCAATACTTTTGGTAATATAGGGTATATCTGAAAATCAGTCAATCGTGATGTACTGACGGCCTATCTCATTTCTTGAGGCCTGAAAATGCCAGGACAACACAGATGTTCCCCAAATTACCCCTTTTTGGAATGTAGAAAGTCCAAGGTATTTTTTTTGTAATTTTTTTCACTTTTTTTTTGTTGTAATTTTTTTTCACTTTTTTAAAAAAATTTTTTACATACTGTTACCAGTGCAGTACAGCATTATCATATAATGGGTGTGGTGGTGATCAGGGACACTGACTAGTGACCGTATGTACAAAAAAAAAAACCCCACACTGTGACCAGAGCAATCTAGTGTTACCATAGTAACACACTACTACTCTGGGGAGTTGATCATGATTTGTTTGTTTTTTACACATTGTGATTGTTTATACCAGTGATTTTGACTTTTATAAGCAACCATTTTTTCTGAATGAAACTGATTCATTCAGTGTGGTTTGTTGTGATTAGCTGATTGGCCACAGCTAATCACATGGTACAGATGGGCTGGGATAGGCCCGGTCTGTACCATGTGATCACAATGACCAATCACAGCTAGCAACACAATTGTACATATCGAATGGCATGAAAGGAAGCGATCCATTGTTTACAACTGTCATGTGATCTGCTGTGAGTGGTCACATGATACCGGCAGTGGGCAGGTACACTGACCGGCGGACACAGCCGGTGACTGATCACGCCGCAACGCAGCCTATTCTGGGAGGACGTCCTATGACATCCACCCAGAACGACTAATGTCCTGCCCAGCAGTCATTCAACAATAGGCTGGATGGGAAGTGGTTAAAGCCAACTTGAACTTTCATTTTAAATTTTCTAAATACATTCCAGGTACAGCAAAACAAAAGGTGTTTATGTCTTGTGTTTAATTTTCTTCTCTTGCTGCAGAGAAGGACCCTTTCTCTCTGTTAGAGGTTCTGCTTCCACTCCGAGAGCAAGATTCCTTCTCTGCCGTATGATGGTAGTGGATAGGCTTGCTTTTTTTTCTCAAGCTATGGCTGCTTTCTGAAGTAAATAAACTGTTATGCCCTGTACACACGGTTGGATTTTCCGACGAAAATGTGTGATAGGACCTTGTTGTCGGAAATTCCGACCGTGTGTGGGCTCCATCACACATTTTCCATCGGAATTTCCGACACATAAAGTTTGAGAGCAGGCTATAAAATTTTCCGACAACGGATTTTGTTCCGATCGTGTGTACACAAATCCGACGCACAAAGTGCCACGCATGCTCAGAATAAATAAAGAGATAAAAGCTATTGGCTACTGCCCCGTTTATAGTCCAGACGTACGTGTTTTACGTCACCGCGTTCAGAACGATCGGATTTTCCGACAACTTTGTGTGACCGTGTGTATGCAAGACAAGTTTGAGCCAACATCCGTCGGAAAAAAATCCTAGGATTTTGTTGTCGGAATGTCCGATCAATGTCCGACCGTGTGTACGGGGCATAAGACTGCACACTTAATGTATTTAGCTAATTAAACTAAACGTTTAATTGGGCTTTGAGGAAGCCTCACACTAATTTCCTCAAGATTATTTGCTTGTTTCCATAGTTGTAGTCATGTAGCCTGAATGAAGGAAACAGAGTCAGGTTGTTCTATACAAACACCGTGAGGAGAACACTAGGGTAGACCCAGGAAAAGTCTGGATGTGTGTCCAAGCATAGTTTTTTCGGGGGGGGGGGGGGGGGGGATGTAGAAACCTGATCTCCCTGTTAATCATCCCAGCACTGCCAGGTCCCCTTCCCAGTGGAGTCCAGTGCTTCTCCATCATTCTCCAGAAGGTTAAATAAAAGAAATGGATAGATGAATGGAGTTGGAAGCTCAAGATCTCACCTCTGGGGATCCTCAAAAAATAATACAATGGCTGTATAAGTAAAAAGGAACATTTTGGTTGGACGATCTTCAATTTATAAGTCAATAAAAACAATAAGAAAAACGTGATGTAAATGTACAATTGTGTATTTCTGTAGTAAATGTCCAGCAGCAGTGAAAGTCATGAAATGGGTTAATCTTGACATCTGCCATGATGTCACCAGTTAAACTTCTACTGTATGGGGGCCTTGGCTTTTAAACTATATTTGAAGCAGTGTATATCCTGGCGGGATGGAAAATAAACATTCCACTGGTTCTAAACATGAGGCATACATTATATAAAACATGATGACTGGATATACAAATAAAATAGCACTAGCATAATCCAAAAATACACACACAGCTTAATCGTGCTAATACATCGACCCACCAGTGAGCATTCTGCTATTTATGCTGCTGTTCCTCTGTCTGGTTACCGGATATATACTCGAGGGGAGATGGGCATACAACAACATCAGTATGGTTATTGCTTTAGCCATTGCATTTGGGATTTTAATAACTGATTTGGAGATTTTTCTTCTAGGACGAAATGGCACAGCAAAGTCCTATAATGTATTATTTTGTCCTGATTGGCTTATCTTGGTAATAAACACATTTAATAAACAATAGGCTCAAATCACAAAGATTTAACACTCAGATAATCTATAAATCTATAATTTAATTATGTGACTGTAGTTTACAAATCTCATAGGACGTAGCTGAAAAATAACTATCATTTTTGTTTAAATAACTATCCTGTGACTGCTTTCTAAAGAATATAAATGGTAAGACTTTACACACCTTTTTTGGTTTTGATGTACTTGAAATGTAGATTTAAATTGAAAGTTCAGCTGGGGTTTAACATGTGTCTGTTAGGGCTATAGGGAGCACCTCAAGCAGTGTTTCCCAACCAGGGTTCCTCCAGAGGTTCCCTGGGGTTCTCTAAGGGTTCCTTGAGCTGTGGCTGGATGACCTCCCATTTGATGGTGCCTGCATAGTTCCCAGGTACTTGGCAGAGCTGGTGGTATGACACCTATGATCTTTATTTCTGTCTACAAGTGGGGCATTGTGACCACCACTGGTCACCAGTGTAAGCAGGACATTCTTCCCACTTGATACCAATGTAAGGAAGGACAGTCTTCCCACTGAGCGCCAATGCAAGGGAAGACATTTTGTCCCACTGACCACCAATGCAAGGGAGGACATTTTGTCCCACTGACCGCCAATGCAAGGGAGGACATTTTGTCCCACTGACCGCCAATGCAAGGGAGGACATTTTTCCCACTGACCGCCAATGCAAGGGAGGACATTTTTCCCACTGACCGCCAATGCAAGGGAGGATATTTTAACCACTGACCGCAAATGCAAGGGAAGACATTCTTCCCACTGACCGCCAATGTACTGTAAGGGAGCACAGTCTTCCCACTGGCCACCAGTGTGAGGACATTCTTCACAATAGCCACCAGTGTAAGGGAGAACATTTTTCCCAATGGCCACCAATGTAAGGGAGGACATTTTTTCCATTGGCCACCAGTGCAAGGGAGGACATTCTTCTCAATGGCCACCAGTGTAAGGGAGGACATTTTTTCCATTCACCACCAGTGTAAGGGAGGATATTCTTCCCAATGGCCACCAGTGTAAGAGGTCTTTTTCAACGTGCCTCCTATGAATTGGTTTTAGCAGGGGTTCCCAAAGACATGAAATTGATTTCAAGGGTTCACCTGGGGGTAAAAAGATTGAGAAAGGCTGACCTAATTAGTAGATTTATTTATTTTTTTTCAGCAAAATGGCTGTTTTTTCAAGTTCCTTTAAAATTGAACGGCATTGTGTTACGTATTCAGTTTAGGTGTTCAGTTTAGGTATACATAGTGCTTAGTTTCCGTTTAAACAGTTGTAAAGATGGATTATGATTTTGGTTTGGTGTAAAGCAGAACATTAAACTGTAGACCATTGTTTGTCTCCGATCTTCCTGTGACTAACAATTATTTGCATGACTGAATGTTCCCGGGCTTCAGACGCTTTAGCTTCCTAGTAAACAGAGCACAGTACTAATAATATGAAAAAAGAAAGTGTGCGTTTCTGATCATTATAAAATGTCATTGTATTTGAGGAGCATTGGAATAGAACACAATAGAATAGAACATAGATGATAATTGTAGTTTTCTGAACATATTTAATAAGGCTGTACATAGCGTAACAATGGTGAATGAAAGACCATAAATTAATACATTTCCATTCATGCAGGTAACATTGAAGCTGTATTCTGATTGGTTATTAGGGGTTAGCATACTTCACACATTGCCCTATGCCTTCTAAATATGCTTGTATTGGGAGCCATTTTGTGGGCAGCCTGAATGTGTATCAGATTTAGTTTACTAGAAAGCGGTGACACCACAACACATTCTGGGGCTTGTATATTATTAAAGCATGGTAGGTTTGATGTAAATCTTCTACTTGTCTTACTGTGAGTCAGGCCTGGAGCCAACTCCATTTAGTTAGGAACCGGCAACAATGCAGCTTTGTCCTCACAGTCAGGGTAAGGAGGAGATGACATTTAAAGGTGAGTTAACTGCTAAATACACAATTGAAACACATACGTGGAAGTTGTTTGAGTTGCCAAAGAATTTGTATTTCCGTCCAGTCCTGAGGTTTATAAAGCTGTGTCAGAAGACCCAGCTAGGACAGTAATTTAACTTCTACTACAGTTAACTAGTACATGTTCAACTTGGTCACCTCTCCACCCTTTGATTAGATAACTAAAGTTGGCTACACATTATACAACTTTTGTTGTTCAATTTCCTTTTAGATTTACCTTCAACTATGTAGTGCAAGGGCCTGCCTGATTGCATGCAACTTGAAAGTGTTTAGGTTTGGCCTCATATTATATGGTTTTGGTAAATCTAAAGGAAAGTTGTATAAAAGTTGTATAGTGTGTAGCCAGCTTAAGAAGCAGCCGCTGATCAATGACATGAGTTGTTAATGAGAACCCCACTGGGCAACATCAGAAAGAATGGCCAAGAAGCACTTCCTAATCATATTGGACCTCATTTATCATTGTTATAAGAGACCGGTAAACCTAAAACAAATGAGTAAGGCCGGCCATACACAGAGAAAATTAGTTTCCTGCAACCCTGGGTTGCAGGAGAGAAATTTGCTCAATTCCCCCATCAACACAGACCATGTTGATGCGGGAATCCCTCCTGCTGGGCCATTATCTTCTCCCGGTGGGGGGGGGGGGGGCAGCCATCCCCGCTGGGAGAATACAGTGGTTATTGCTAGCAGGTATAAAAGCCACTAGCGATTTAATTGCAAGAGAAACTGGCAGGCTGGTTGTACCCAAGTTGATCGATCAATCAAATTGGTACATTCAGCCTGCCCATACACAGTCAGTTGGTTCCTGCTGAACCGGCCAAGATTCGAACCGTGTATGGCCTGCCTTCAGTTAGCCATAGGTGCATAGGCTTTTCATCCACCATAAACAGTAAGAGTCCTCCTTTTGTAGATGAGATCCATTATGTGCAGTACATGATTTGGAGATTGCGGTTTGTGTTAACACTTTCAGATGTGAAAAGTTGAAAAGTACCAGGCTGGCTGACGAAACTCAGCTGGCGAATGGGATTTTATCCATGTCAGATTTCCTGGCCAGTGACTGCTCCTCAAAGATGAGGTCAAATATATCTGCACAATGCTAGTATCTTCACATTGTATTGAGATTACACCTATGGTAAAGGTTGCATGGAGCTCATACTGTGTGTGTGATGCACCCGCCACATATACTTATACCATTAACCTGTGTTTTACTGAATTGATCAAGAACATAACAATGCTGGAGTTCCTTTACTATTGTAGCTAGATCTGTTTTGGAAGCATCATTGCTAGTGATAATACTATTTCACCACAAAAGGATTCTGTTTTATTTTTTGAACTGCCCACAAAATGGCTTTGTGCTCCAGGGTGCAGGGTACCTTTTTATTGTCTCTCCCGGGCTTCCTACATTGTGAGATCCTTCAATGACTTTTTATATATTTTGATTCTTGCAGCTCACGATCAAGAAAAGCACGAACGTGATTCCCAGGAAAAAGCAGGACAGGTAAGAAAATTTCTAATGTGAAAGGTAGGCGGGGGGGCACCTGACCATTCAGATCCGCATTCCATAGCGGGTCACGTATAGCTCCTCAGACGTGGCTCTTAGTCCTTTCATAGCCTATGTGTCACCTGCTTCATTATAAACCATATTCATGAAGCTATTCAGAACGTATGCGATCAACATGATTTTATTAAATGTTTTGGGCATATAGAATTGAATTCGTTTATGTAAATGTGGCTCACATGCTAAGAGACTTTTTTTGTGTAAAAAGTGTCTAAAGTGAAAATAATTCTGCAGTGGGTACATTCTTATGGACCTATGGAGCCCCTTGGACACACAGGACCGCAACGTCTCTCCAAGTTGAGCGGAAAAAATATGTATAGTCAAAATTTTTGTTTGGAATAGAGCAAGGAAGGGTAAAACCTTGCCAGTTTGTTTAAAAAAAAATATATATATATACCGTATATACTCGAGTATAAGTCGACCTGAATATAAGCTGAGGCACCTAACTTTACCACAAAAAACTGGGAAAACTTAATGACTCGAGTATAAGCCTAGGGTGAGAAATGCGCAGCTACTGTTAGTGGAAAAGAGGGTCAACAATGTCCATTTGCAGCCTCACTGTGCCCATTTGCATGCCTCACTGTGCCCATTTGCAGCCATAGCTCCCCCGAACTTCAAACTCGGTAGTTAAGGGTTCCTAGATGCCCCCTAGCTGCAGCCAAAATTTGGGGTCTCTGGACCCAAAGGTTCCCGAAATGACATTGCTGCAGATGGACACAGTTGACCGATTTTGGGGCCTCGTATCCCGGGGCCACTTGCTGCTAGGAACCCCAAATTTGGTCTGCAAACCCAGTGCAACCAGCACTACAACATATCCAAAGTTGGGATTCCTAGCACCAAGTGGCCCCTGAGATACGGGGCCCCAAAGTCGGTTCGGAAAATGTCAAGCACTTTTCTGCAGCAGAGAATGACATTTTCCAAACCGACTTTGGGGCCCCGTATCTCGGGGCCACTTGGTGCTAGGAACCCCAGCTTTGGATATGTAGTGCTAGTTCCACTGGGTTTGCAGACCAAATTTGGGGCTCCTAGCACCAAGTGGCCCCGAGGTTCGGGGCCCCAAAATCGGTTCGGAAAATGTAATTCTTTGCACCAGAAAAAGTGCTTGACTCGAGTATAAGCCGAGGGGGCACTTTCAGCACAAAAAAATGTGCTGAAAAACTCGGCTCATACTCGAGTATATACGGTATATTTTCCCTGTCTGTGACCCATTGAGGTTTTTAATTCCCCTCCTGTCCCAGAGATCGACCAGTAACTGACATCTCTGCGAAGTGAAAATGATTCCCCCGTGGAGCATGTGTCACCTTTTTGTTATGGAGACAACTGTAACATTTAGAATTTCTGTCTTGGTGACAGTGGTCACCAGGGCAAATAGAGAGCAGAGAGACGGCAATGAAAAGCAGATAGGGGTTCTAACCCTTTTCCACTCCTGATCTAAAACCAAGGAAGGAAAGATTTGCACATACATACATATAATAATAATAAATTTTAAGCCCCTTGTCTCCTTGCACTTAGTCCCACCCCTTGTCATTCAGCTATCAATTGTCAGAGCATCTTCCTGCCCTATGAAGGGGGTCATAGTGCCAGGATGGGGTAGGCATACCCATCATGCACTTGGTTTTGCCCAATTCGGCAGTGAATAGTAAATGAACTGTATTTGTTTTGAATTGCAGAGATAAATTTCATATTGGGCCCCTCTAACCCCTTCTACTTGCCACGTATGTATAATTAGTATGACCAGCGTTCACATTCTAGTGTCATTACATCTCCCTCCTGAAATGAATCTCTCCTACAAAAAGCAGAGCTTCCTGTTTATAACTGAGCATCCTGGGGGCTCGTCAACAGCCGGAGTGCTGAAATTTGCCAGACACAGATTGATACCTATTACATCTGTTGCTGTCAGTGAAGTCGTCTCCACCCAGAACCATACCAGAAATACAGGGCTCCTCTTTTTTTTCTTCTTGATGTCATGCTTTTATTTTTTTGCTCGTATTTTATTTTGTTGGCGGTTTCCTGTTTAATTTGTCGAACATGAATTAAAGTGCACTGTGACGCATGTGGGGGGGTGAGGTTTCGCTTTGTCTAGCTCAAGTTGTAGGGCAGTCCTCCTGATCCTTACTATAATGCTGACGTAGATAGTTGCATTGTTAAAAAGGATAAAAAAAAGACCAATGTCCATCAAGTTGAACCTCCTAAAACTCCTTTTAGCCTAGGGAGCATCCTTTGCCAAGGAAGGAAAAATTGAATATGCTCCCTGGATCAAAACCCCTTAAGGTGCCTCATTCACTCCATAATGCTGTGTACATGTGCAGTGCAACATGATTTGAATGCAACACACATTATTGTATGTAGTTAGAAAATGGATTTTAGGATGATGGACTTTATAGGCATAACACAAATATATATTAAAAATATATTTATTACAAAAAAAATAAAATCAAGACAATTACTCAAGATTTCATAAATTATTCACAAAATGTGCCTATGAGCATAGACAACGCACCACCTACATACATATAGAATAATAACAATCGAAAAATCAGAGGACCAAACAGATCACTCTAAAGTATTAAGAGAATTGAAGATTGTAGTGTGTCACCTCTTCAATTCTTTTAATACTTTAGAGTGATCTGTTTGGTCCTCTGATTTTTCGATTGTTATTATTCTATATGTATGTAGGTGGTGCGTTGTCTATGCTCATAGATACATTTTGTGAATAATTTATGAAATTTTGTGTAATTGCCCTGATTTTATTTTTTTGTAATAAATATATTTTTAATATATATCTGTGTTATGCCTATAAAGTCCATCATCCTAAAATCCATTCTCTAACAATCAAATTTTTGGGACATGGCAATTTCTATAAAAGTGTCGTATCCACAGTACCACTCTGTGGTGATATGAACTTTTAATCACATTTATCGTATGTAAATGCAACACAACGCATCTGAAAAAAACAAATAAAAAAGGATAAAGAAAGGCACGCACCTTCAGTTTAGCTCTGGCCTGTTGTAAAAATATATACAGTATGCATTTTTCGCACTGCTCAACACCCAGGGAGCCCTTGCGGTGACTGTTGTTGATCAAATGCAGGAAACCCCAGTACCACACCTAGTGTAAAGGAACCCCAAGGGTCTTGGGTGGAGTTTGGGGGTGACAGGACTGCAAAATGCTCATTAACACATATAAATGCAATGCAACACACATACAAAAAGCATGCAATTGCAGGTTACTGCACATGGATTTTCAGGGCATCATCATGCATTTAAATGCAGTGCAGTATGGTGTAAAAGGATCCATAGGCTGGTCATACAGGGAGCAAATTTTTTTCCCCTGCAACCACGGGATACAGGAAAGAAATTACCGTATATACTCGAGTATAAGTCGTTCCGAGTATAAGTCGAGGCCCTAATTTACCACAAAAAAAATGGGAAAAACTTATTGACCCGAGTATAAGACGAGAGTGAGAAATGCACAGCTACTGTAAGTGGAAAAGAGGGTCAACAATGCCCATTTGCAGCATCACTGTGCCCATTTGCATGCCTTACTGTGCCCATTTGCAGCCATAGGTCCCCTGAACTTCAAACTCGGTAGTTAAGGGTTCCTAGATGCCCCCTAGCTGCAGCCAAAATTTGGGGTCTCTGAACCCAAAGGGTCCCGAAATGACATTGCTGCAGATAGACACAGTTGACCGAATTTGGGGCCCCGTATCTCGGGGCCACTTAGTGCTAAGAACCCCAAATTTGGTGTGCAAACCCAGTGGAACTAGCACCATAAAATTTCCAAAGCTGGGGTTTCTAGCACCAAGTGGCCCTGAGATACAGGGCCCCAAAACTCAGTTCAGAAAATGTCAAGCACTTTTCTGCAGCAGAGAATGACATTTTCCGAACCAGTTTTGGGGCCCCATATCTCAGGGCCACTTGGTGCTAGGAACTCCAGCTTTGGATATGTTATGGTACCAGTTCCACTGTGTTTGCACACCACATTTGGGGTTCTTATCACCAAGTGGCCCTGAGATATGGGGCCCCAAAATCGGTTCGGAAAATGTCAAGCATTTTTCTGCAGCAGAGAATGACATTTTCCGAACCGATTTTGGGGCCCCGTATCTTGGGGCCACTTAGTGTTAGGAACTTCAGCTTTGGATATGTTGTGGTACTAGGTCCACTGGGTTTGCATACCAAATTTGGGGTTTCTAGCACCAAGTGGCCCTGAGATACGGGGCCCCAAAGTCGGTTCGGAAAATGAAATTTTTTGCTGCAGAAAAGTGCTTGACTCCAGTATAAGTCGAAGGGGGCACTTTCAGCACAAAAAAATGTGCTGAAAAATTCGACTTATACTCGAGTATATACGGTAGCTAGATTCCCCCCTCAACACAGACAGTGTTGATAGGGGAATCCCTCCTGCTGGGCCATTGTCTTTTCCCGGCAGGGGGGGAGGGAGTCATGCCCTCTGGGACAAGACAGTGATTTTTTGCTAGCGGCTACAGCAGCCATTAGCGATAATTGCAAGAGAATCCAGCAGGCTGGTTGTACCCAAGTTGATCAATCGATCAACTTGGTACAGTCAGCCTGCCCATTCGAACCGTAATTGCTATCTTATACGTCACCTGTTGTAAGAAAATCACCCAACCCTTTGTTTTTAATATGTAATCTATAACCCATCAGGTGCTAAAGGGGTATTGACCACGTTACAAGGAAAATTCTTACTTAACCCATTTCACCCTGCTATACACCCTCATGTATAGGTGTATAGTAGCGTGCAGCAAAGGGTTTCTTCAGAATATTTAGAAATGAAGCTTTAAGTCTTAAACTCTTCCCTCAGGTCTCTTTATGATCCCAAAATATAAACAGTGACTGCACTACAACAGTGGTTCTCAACCTCAGTCCTCAAGTACCCCCAACGGGCCATGTTTTGGGAACTTCCCTTAGATAAAATAGCTCTTATCAATACCATGTCATTGATATTGATTCAGAGCAGCTATGCAAATTAAAGGAAAATCTGAACACATGGCCTGTTGGGGGTACTTGAGGACTGAGGTTGTGAACCAATGCACTACAACACGCAACTACACATGGAAAACAGTTGTTTTCTATGTGCCCTTGTGTTGATCATTGTTGATAAATGCAGGTCAACCAGCCTGGTGTAAACTAACTAGCCTTACTACTAATAGTAAATCAGAGGTGGGAGCGATTGGAGTCCTTGTATTGTATGCCTAAAGATGAATCTGGCCCGGCCAAGAATCAAGTTCCGTAACATAGTAACTATGGTTATAGCACTGCTCACACGTTTATCTTTTCCCGACCTGGTTGCTGCAAGGTCAATTGAATTGCATGCAAAGGTTGGGCCGTGTATGGTGGACTGACAGAAAATGTTATCCAGTTAGATTCGTTGTGCGGGTTACAAAATGACCCCCTGCAATCTGTTTTTGTGCTAGCACAAGTACTCTTTGCTCTCCTTACAAATTGCTCCAAGTGTCTTCCAGTCACTAGCAAGTAGGGGAGCCGCCAAATGCTCTTATTAAAATATTGCATGCTTTTAATTCCTGATCGACATTCTCATACTTCATAGAAAGCTTTGGTTTGTTTTTGCCTTTTTATTTTCACCATTTTATTTTTCTGTTCATGTAATGTTATGTTTTACATTCTGAAGACATCCTCAACTCCATCCCTTGCCAAACACTCTGCAGCCCGAAGCTCCACCATCCCCAAACGATCCCCTTCCGCTAGCACAGCCACTCAGAAAAAACCTTCCAGCCCCACAGTCCCTCCCACGAGGAGCATTACCCAGAGGGCATCCCCAGCCTCGTACCGCCCGCTGAGCACCCCTTCACGGGCAAAGGTAAGGAATGATCCAGCGTGAGCTAGTGGCAGATCTGATAACAACTGCTTGATTTGCCTAGGGCTATCCTCTTCATTCCATTATCTCCACTGCTAACTTTCATTCATTCTGTCATTTTTCTTTCATTATTTTACTTTCGTGTTTGATTTTTTTGTTTGATCGCCAAAATGCGCTTGTGCCGTAATCGACATGTGAGGAGACTTGGTTCTTCTAAAGAAACAAGTGTAAATTTGGGAGTACAGTTTACACCTATAAAATGGGAAAATATGGTTTTCACTGGAACCTTGGGGGAGAATTCCAGATGACACTGTAGCTACTTGCCCACGGGTTCCCATCCATGATTTCTGGCAGGTTAAGTCAGATGCTGGCTTATTTCTCAAAGACTTCAATGGTGAATGATCCCCATCAGTATTTCTTGTCCTGTCCAACTTACTGCAGCCAGTACAAAACCAGATGATAGCGTTGAGCTCCCTGGATGGATCCTACATAATTTTGGGAGGGTCCAGCTGTAGTGTATGACATCGTTGTTGTGGCTAGAACACTGGAACTGTCATAGTTGGAGTCTCCAAAAGGTATAATAAGCTAACAAATAGTTTTAGTGTGTTGGTGCCCATTCATAACTAAAGTATCAACTTTCGATGGAGCAGATTTTCAAGAGCCTGTACAAATATAAGGGGGCTAGGCAGGTTGGCATCATCCACGAAGACCATGGAACGTTGGTGTTCGTTGAATGGTCCCCATAAAAGGAATCATGGGAAGGCATGTAGGAGTAGAAGTCATTATGGTTGAGTATTTTATGCTCCTGGGCAGTCATGGATGCGATTCTTTCTACTCTAGCCAATCTGAAGTGACATACCGTAGGTGAAATGATTGGTTGTATAGCCTGTTTATACACTTGAAATGGCTGCACTGAGAGAGACCCTCACCCATCCAGAGTGCCAAGTCTCATACAAGAATAGCCTGGGGTATGTCTACCCCACTTACTTGCCCTGTGTGAACAAACTACTTCACACTAGGACATTGGATGTAGATGGCAAGCAGATCTCGTAAAGCAGTTTTGAGTGTGCCTTTTCTATGAACATTCTCTAATGCTACTGATTGCTAATTTCTGCATTTTACAAATACCAGGATGGAGTTGAGAATGCAGGGGGTAAGCCGGCTCCCAGAGGACCCACCAACACATCCAGAATCCCTTCAAAGACACCCACAGCGGTCCCAAAGACCCCCCCTGGCGGTAAGTCAGCTTGTTAGTGCCTAAAAATGTATTTACACCCAAAACAAAATTGTGCAAGATCACACACCCCTAACAACTAATTAAAATCCATTTCAGTTCTGATTGGTTGCTACAGATTTCTGCGCATTGTTCTTAAACCATTTAAAGAGGGATTCTCATAAATTGAAAGATCTACAGTATAAGCTCAGTAGTAAAGTCATTTTTCTTTATCTGTATGCCTATAGATACTTACAGTGCCTTGAAAAAGTATTTATACCCCTTGAAATTTTCCAGATTTTGTCATGTTACAACCAAAAACGTAAATGTATTTTATGTGATAGACCAACACAAAGTGGCACATAATTGTTAAGGGGAAGGAAAATGATAAATGGTTTTCCAAATTTTTTACAAGTAAATATGTGAAAAGTGTGGCGTGCATTTGTATTAAGCCCCCCTGGGTCAATACTTTGTAGAACCGCCTTTCTCTGCAATTACAGCTGCAAGTCTTTTTCTCTACCAGCTTTGCACATCTAGAGAGTGAAATTTTTGGCCATTCTTCTTTGCAAAATAGCTCAAGCTCTGTCAGGTTGGATGGAGAGCGTCTGTGAACAGCAATTTTCAAGTCTTGCCACAAATTCTCAATTGGATTTAGGTCTGGACTTTGACTGGGCCATTCTCACACATGAATATGCTTTGATCTAAACCAGGGGTCTTCAAACTGCGGCCCTCCAGGTGTTCAGGAACTACAATTCCCATCATACCTAGTCATGTCTGTGAATGTCAGAGTTTTACAATGCCTCATGGGATGTGTAGTTCTGCAACAGCTGGAGGGCCGTAGTTTGAGGATCCCTGAAACCATTCCATTGTAGCTCTGGCTGTATGTTTAGGGTCGTTGTCCTGCTGGAAGGTGAACCTCCGCCCTAGTCTCAAGTCTTATGCAGACTCTAACAGGTTTTCTTCTAAGATTGCCCTGTATTTGGCTATATCCATGTTTCCATCAACTCTGACCAGCTTCCCTGTCCCTGCTGAAGAAAAGCATCCCCACAACATGATGCTGCCACCACCATGTTTCACGGTGGGGATGGTGTGTTCAGGGTGATGTGCAGTGCTTTTTTTTTCTGCCACACATAGTGTTTTGCTTTTAGGCCAAAAAGTTCAATTTTGGTCTCATCTGACCAGAGCACCTTCTTCCACATGTTTGCTGTGTCCCCCACATGGCTTCTCGCAAACTGCAAACGGGACTTCTTATGGCTTTTTTCTTGCTATTCTTCCATAAAGGCCAGATTTGTGGAGTGAACGACTAATAATTGTCCTGTGGACAGATTCTCCCACCTGAGCTGTGGATCTCTGCAGCTCCCCCAGAGTTACCATGGGCTTCTTGGCTGCTTCTCTGATTAATGCTCTCCTTGCCCGGCCTGTCAGTTTAGATGAACGGCCATGTCTTGGTAGGTTTGCAGTTGTGCCATACTCTTTCCATTTTCACAAAATGGATTGAACAGTGCTCCGTGAGATGTTCAAAGCTTGGGATATTTTTTTATAACCTAAGCCTGCTTTTAAACTTCTCCACAACTTTATCCCTGACCTGTCTGGTGTGTTCCTTAGCCTTCATGATGCTTTTTGTTTATTAAGGTTCTTTAACAAACCTCTGAGGGCTTCACAGAACAGCTGTATTTCTACTGAGATTAAATTACACACAGGTTGACTCTATTTACTAATTAGGTGACTTCTGAAGGCAATTGGTTCCACTAGATTTTAGTTAGGGGTATCAGAGTAAAGGGGACTGAATACAAATGCACGCCACGCTTTTCAGATATTTTTTTGTAAAAAATGTTGAAAACCATTTATCATTTTCCTTCCACTTCACAATTTATGTGCCACTTTGTGTTGGGCTATCACATAAAATCTCATTAAATACATTTACATTTTGGTTGTAACATGACAAAATGTGGAAATTTTCAAGGGGTATGAATAAGTTTTCAAGGCACTGTAGAGCTGGAGATTTCTCCAAAGGCTGTTTGATTGTCTGAACTTTTCTGTGAGATTTTCATATCCATTTTGGCTGGTTTGGTATGGGTGCTTTGTTGGTTATGGTCAATGTATATGCAGACTGGGCCTTATATAGCAAGGTGCCTCGTGCAGGAATTGTCAGTCTTTCGTTAGAGCCACCAATCTGCACGAAACAGTGATAGTAAGAGAATATGTCTGGGATTGGTGACCATTGGCCAGTATTGGACATTTGTAGACAAGACCAGTTCGACGTCAAGGTTTGTATAATTGGGTTCCTCTGAAACCTATGTTTACAGGCTCACCTGCATGCAGCAAGTGCTGCCTCCTGTGCAACAAATGACAGGCGAAATAAGGAAGTTATATGAATAGATGGATTACAGTATGGAAATGTCAGCATTGTGTAATAAAGAGGGCCTGTACTATGGAAGCTGCACTCGAAATAGTCAGGTAGAGGACAAAGGACTAATCAGTAGTATTCCCTGTGGTTTCCCAGCTGTTGATCTGTTCCCATTGATTGACTCACCATGCCTTGTTCTGCACAGTGTCTGTGTGGAGGCTGCCATCTTGGTAGAGGCAAGGCTTTGCTGCCTCATATAAGAGCTTCCCAGTGATGACTGGTGATTGGATGACTGCTGGGATAGTGATCAAGGAGTAGTGATCAAGGGATAGCAAATGCTGGGAGATACTTGCACTGCAAAGAGTGAGCAGCACATTAGTGACATTACCAAATCTCAATCCAAATATCCTGAGACTAGCAATCGGATGCGCAGTGCCTTAGATGATCTCACACAGCAGATATACAGCTGGGAGGCAGTAGGCAACTGGTTGAGGTTAAAAATATGTAAAACGGTGCAGCGCAATAAAGTATAGTCCATACAATTTGCAATAAAGCGTATAGTACAACGATATAGAATGAGGCCACCACGTGATGATAAAGGGATCTTCCGCTGATAATCAATATTCAAAGTGACAAATCCTCCACCGTCAATAATATGCACTCTTACCAGATCTGGTGGACCACTGAGTGAACAAATAGTCAAACTCGCTTGTTACCACACATGGGGTAAGAACGATGGATCAGTCCATCAGCATAAGTCCAGCAGGATGAGCGAAATACATTCAGATGGATGGATGGTGTATGAAAAAATAAAGATGAGCACGATGTAAGTGTGCACTTAAAAAAAATGGTTTATGAAATAAAAAAGGGGTAATGGCTTAATACAAGTAAGGAAGCCGTGCAACAGGCATAAGGGCAAACAGTCTATAAAAACAGCAGTGTAATGTCCGCAAATCAGACGGATTTTGTCGTCGGAATGTCCGACCGTGTGTACAGGGCATTATTGTATTATAACAATATAATTGTACATGATGATCTATGTTTTGTTGTATCACTAAATGTGTCTAGAAGAGGCTTTCCTGACCACATATCTGTTGTATGGTGTCAGACATTTGTTCTTGCTGCTTATCATTTTGGATCTCACATCAGACTTGGCCTGCACCCTGGTGGCAGGCATTTAATGGATTGTACATTCATTTGAAAAATGTTTTCCTGATTACAGGTATCGGAAAAGATCAGAAAAAGGTGCCATCCGGAATGGGAAAAGGTGAGCGGTTAATAGAATGGGTGTCTTTGTGAAGAAGTATTGCAATCACCTTTTATTCCTATTGTTCTGTTCCTCATCAATTGACACTCATTTAGTATACCCTTTGGTGACCCCCCCCACACACACACATTGATATGATCCCTGATCATTCAGTTCTAATAAACCGATGAAACGTGATAAAAAAAATCACAAGCTTAACCACTTCAGTCCCGGAAGGTTTTACCCCCTTAATGACCAGGCCATTTTTTGCGATACGGCACTGTTACTTTTAACTGACAATTGCGCGGTCTTGCAACACTGTACTCAAATAAAAAATTGACGTCCTTTTTTTCCCCACAAATAGAGCTTTCTTTTGGTGGTATTTGATCACCTCTGCAGTTTTTATTTTTTTCGCTATAAACAAAAAAAGAGGAACAATTTTGAAAAAAAAAACAAAAACATTTTTTTTTTTACTTTCTGCTATAAAATATATCCAATAAAAAAAATATATAATGTCTTCATCAATTTAGGCCAATATGTATTCTGCTACATATTTTTGGTAAAAAAAAATCCCAATAATGGTATATTGACTGGTTTGCGCAAAAGTTATTGCGTCTTCAAGCTATGGGATAGATTTATGGAATTTTTACTAGTAATGGTGGCGATCAGCATTTTTTTTTTTCTTTTGGCGGGACTGTGACATTGCGGCAGACAAATCTGACACTAAGTGACACTGTTTGGGGACCAGTGACACTAATACAGTGAACAGTAATATAAAAATGGACTGTCACTTTACTGATGACACTGGCAGGGAAGGGGTTAACATCCGGGGCAATCAAAGGGTTAAATGTGTTCTCTAAGAGTGCTTGCTAACTGTGTGAGGAGGGGGGTGCTCTGACTGGGGGGGGGGGACAGAGATCCATGTTCCTGTTTAGCAGAAACACAAGATCTCCATCTTCTCCCCTGTCAGAACGGCGATCTGCCTCTCTAGGAAACGAAAGCGGGTGGCCAACGGACCCGCTGATTGGCTCCCCCTCTGTCCAATCAGCGCACGGCCGTGTCACCCGCGGCATGCATACCCGCGTACAGGTACGTCATTTTGCGCAATAGAGCCACAGTACATGTATACGTTACTCAGTCGGCAAGTGGTTAAAGACCCTCGAATTTAGTGAGCTCTCAATCAATTTTGTCAATTTGCGTGTGTGGGGGGAGAACCAATTGTAATTCAGATCGATTAAATGATGTGTTTCGTAGGTCGTTTACATTCAACTGATATACATTTGATTGCCAAATGCAGAATTATATCTCTACTCTGTACTTTGCATCATTTGATATTTTAATTGCTTGTTTGCAAAAATGCTCAAATCTAGATCAATTATAAATCGCTATGTGTATGACCGTCACCTTAGGGTGCCTTGCATGCCATGTCTGTAACTTCTGAGTCTAAAGTGGCTGTCTGGCCATTGTGGCAGTTACCAGATTTTTGAGATTATTAGTAGATTGGTCCATTCCCATGCATAAACTGTAATGAACAATGGCTTACCTAACTCTCTCCACCCCTGATAACGGTAATAAAATGCTACTGCTAAAAGCTTGAAAAAAAATGAATGCAGTGCCTGTAAACCAACTTTTAATCCCTTATCGGCAATTGCCAGCACAGTGGCTAAATGGTTAGCGCTTCTGCCTAGCAGCACTAGGGTCGTCGGTTCGAATCCCAACCACAGCACTACTTGTCTGGAGTTTGCATGTTCTCCCTGTGCCTGCGTGGGTTTCCTCCGGGTACTCCAGTTTCCTCCCACACTACAAAGACATGCTGGGAGGTTAATTAAATCCTATCTAAATTGGCCCTAATATGTGTGTATGTATGAATGTGAGTTAGGGACCTTAGATTGTAAGCTCCTTAAGGGCAGGGACTGATGTACAATATTTTACAGTATGTGTAAAGCGCTGCAAAAAATTTACAGCACTATATAAGTACCTGTAATAAATACATGAAACTGCTGATCTTCACTCTCTATCAGTGCCAAAAAAATTCTGCATCTAACATACTTCCAGGTGAGGAGTGTCTGATACCAGATCCCCTACTGAGTGCTGGGGCTCCTTTCACTGGCCTTATATCATGACTTGTCCTATAGAGGTGTAGGTAAAAATCAGAGGGGTGGGCAGCGAAAGAGCCAAGTATTAAAGTGTTGCTAAACCCCAGGACCCTGCAGTCACTATATCTGGTCTCCCACAGTACACAGAACATGGAAATGCAATAGTTTTAGTAAATATAAACTGATAAAATACTTTTCTCAGCAGTATATAGCAGTCTTGTGACTTCTATCAGTTTCTAGTAAAGCTTGTAGGAGGAGTTTTCATTCTTCTCTGATCCTCTGTCTGGGCAGTGCTGATTGGCCCTGTGCTGATCACATGTACCTTTCCAAGGGGAAAAAAAAAAACTCTCTAGCAATAAACACCAAACTGAGCAGCCCATCCCCTGGCTCTGTAAATATCAGGTTATTTTTTGGAGACAGTGGAAGAAGAAGAGGAGGATCACACAGCCTTTATACACAATGCAAAGGATTAACCCCTTAGGTTCCATAGTGAGTATAACAAGCATGCTTTACTGCATATACAGACTGATTTTACTGTTGTGGGTTTGTAACGCTTTAGCTGAATTCTTTTAGAGGCACTGCTTTAATTGTTTGGAAGCGACATGGTTACCTTAAAGTGATTGTTTGGCCCCTTTCACAAGAGGCGGACTCCGCTTAGACGAAGACCACGGGCTCAGCGGGCGATCTCTCCGTTGATCTCCGCTGAGCCGGCGGATGACAGGTCCCTCTCTGCTCACTGAGTGGGGAGGGGCTTGTCAGGCACCACTGCCGCCTATGGAGGGATCGGATGAAAACGGACAGCATGTCCATTTTTATCAGATCTCACCCGATCCGATAGCGACGGATCCGGACGTGGGGCCATCCATCTGCTTTTTGCAGGTTAGACCGGGTCGGATGTCAGCGGACATGTCTCCGCTGACATCCGTCACTCCATAGGCTAACATGGAGCACCCGTTCAGGTCCGCCATCAAAACTGACAGGCGGACCTGAACAGTCCGATCGTGTGAAAGGGGCCTAAGGCTCCGTTTTTTTTTTTTGTTTGTTTTTTAAATAACAAACATGTCATACTTGCCTCCACGGTGCAGTTCGTTTTGCTCGACTTCTGGGGTCCCCCGGCGGCGCTGGTAGCTCCTTCCCACATTGTATAACCCCCTAGGAGAAGCGCTCTCCCGGGGGGTTACCTTGCGGGGGTGCTCCTGAGTCCAGCATTTGCGTCCATAGACGCAGAATGCCAGACTCGGCCCCGGCGCCCGCTTCATTGGATTTGATTGACAGCAGCGGGAGCCAATGGCTGCACTGCTATCAATCTATCCAATCAAGAGCTGAGACAACGGGCAGAGGGGAAGAGTGCGCCTCCGGCATGTGAATCACAGGACTCAGGTGGGTAAAACGGGGGGGGGGGGGGGGGGCTTGGGGGCCGGTCAGTGACAGAAGTTTTCACCTTTAATGCAAGGGATGCATTAGGGTGAAAAAACATGAGGGTTTACAGTCCCTTTTAACCTTTCACTGCAAGGCATTTCAACAAACTACTGCCCATTATAACAGCTGGAAATCAATTAACCTGTTTACTCCCAGCTACATAGTAGTGATGAGTCAGGCAGCCATAAAGCCACCCTGGTCACTTCTACATGGCTGGGGAGTGTGTTAGGACAGTACTAGATAATTTCAAAATGTTGTTATTTCAAAATAATATTTAGAAGCTGTAAAAAAAAAATTAAATAAGAAAAAATTCCAATTTTTCTTTTGCTCTAGCTGAATCCCCAAAGTCTGGCGACAGAAGCGGATATAGCAGCCCCGGATCTCCTAGCACTCCCACAGGTCGATCCCGCACATCTTCATCACAGATGGCATCCAGCCGGGAACCCAAAAAGGTTGCCATTGTGCGTACTCCTCCTAAATCTCCCGCTTCTGCCAAAAGCCGTCTTCAGCCAGTCCCAAGCACAGCCCCAATACCAGACCTGAAGAACGTCCGATCCAAGATTGGCTCCATTGATAACATTCGACACACGCCAGGAGGAGGCAAGGTATCTGAGCATTGTCCGGGGTCTGTTGGTGAACATTTCATGAAGATTGAAGGATGCAGAATACAGAGGGGTTGGGTAGAAAGGGTTGTATCAAGATGGAAGTGTTGGAGATAATTGAGGCCATTAGGTATTAAAGTGATACTAAAACTTAATGTTTTTTACCCTAATGCATTGCTTGCATTAAGGTACAAAACGTTTTCTAATTCTCGAATGAAATCCCAAGATGTGTTGTCAGTCCTGTCTAGTTGTCTTCTGCTGGAGGGGGGAGTAGTCCAGCAGAGGAGAACTTCAGCAAGGCTGACAACACTGCTTGGGACGTCAGATCAATACAAGAAGTTAGGAGCTCGCTGGATTTCTAGGAGAGCAAAAGGAGGTTTCATCCCTTGAAGATAAAGAAATGTGCATATATTGCAGAGATTGAATGTTTTGTCCAGACGTACCCTGAAAGGGAAACCTTTCCTGTTAGAAATGGAGGCTACCATTCTTGACTTCTTATTCTTTACATTTTTTTTTCTCTGGCCATCATGCTTCCATTCTTTAAGTCACTGACCCGAAACAAGTATGCAGATAAGGCTGTCTAGACTTTCCTGGTTTACCCACTTTTTTCAGGTCAGTGCCTTAAAGTAGTATTCCGAGATATACCTAACAAGTCTTAAAACTGCTTCCTCCCCTTCCTAACACCTAAACTGTGTAAGAAATATCTGTATACTAACCTATTTTCAGGCTGCTCAGGGTACGATCATGTGATTGGCTCACCTGTGTCTGCTAGCCGCAGCTTCAGGGGAGAGGAGGGAGCACCGACAATGGATGGGCCATAGTAAGCCAATGGATGAGCCATAGTAAGCCTATGGATAATGTCACTGCTTCCAGAAACTCCAGCCATTGTAGAGCGCTCTTTCTTCTCCCCCAGTAGCCGGCACTGCCTGACACAGGGGCGAGATTATGTGGCCGGACCGCAGTGGTCTAATAATAAGGTAAGTATACAGATCTTCCTTCCCCAGGTGGTAGGAGGGAGCAGTTTCAAGATTAGTTAGAGATATTATATATATATACACACACACACACACACACACACACGAATTTACTTTAAGTCAGGGAGTTAGCGTAATATCCTGGGGTACTAGCAATTTCAGAAAGTTCAGCAATGGCAGACTCCATCATTCTTTCAGGAAAGGCTTACTGTTAGGAATTTTAGACAGTTGTGTATCATTTTTCTTTATCAAAGCAGACTTTATTTCTGTTTACATGCTTTTCTCTTGCAGATACACTAATTAAAAGTCGATTTTTAATTTTTTTTTTTTTGCCAACACTTCTCCCTGTCTTGTCCTCCACCTGGATTGGTGGTCAGGCCACAATGGGCCCATGCCCAACGAGACTTCGTAGCATTGGCTACCCTTAGGCCCCATTCACACCTGAGCGTTTTGTAGCTTGAAGCCCAAAGCTACAAAACACTGGAGGGGAAAAAAAATATCAATTATTCTCTATGGAGATGGTTCACATCTCCACTTCAAAATGCCTGAAGCTCAAACAAGTTGTGGAACTTTTTTTTTTTAAGGCAGATTTGGGCATTTTTCTGCTTTTTACATTGGTGACCTTTTGACCTGTACAAAATCGTGCGGCTTTCTGCCTGAAAATGCTACGCTCAGGTGTGAATGGGGACTTATTGTATGAACTAGTACAATGGTAATAGTACTCATCCAGCTGTCAGTTTATTACTATAGAAGATGATGAAAATTAAAAGCTATAACAAAGATAACTAGGGAGGAGGGAAGGAGCTTTGTAAAAGACATGCTGATTGCCATAATTTTTTGTTGTCCACCTTCTCTTCCTGTCATCTCATTTGATTGCTACATTTCCACATCTCTCTCTGCTTCACGCCACTCCGCTCACTCCCGCTTCATGCCATCTGCTGCCCGTTTCTTTTTCTGCTCTGTTTTACCACCTGCGCCTACCTGGTTCCCTCCCGCAGGTGCAGATTGTCCACAAGAAAATTGATGTCAGTACTGTTCAGTCCAAGTGTGGATCCAAGGACAACCTGAAGCATGTCCCTGGGGGAGGAGCAGTGAGTGACACACTCTCTCCGTACAGATACACTGACCACCAACCAATCAGCCGCCACCAGCCGCGCCATCATGGCGTCCTTTCTGCTTGTTTGCTGCACTTTGATTTTTCTCATTCTGGCTGCATGCACCCAACACTGACACACTGTAATAACTTCCTACTGAAAGCTGAGATTATAATTTTTACAAGATTAACAAGTGTCTTGGAATAACAGAATTCACCACGTTTCTATATATACTGGTTCTGTATGCTGCATTGCATGCAATTGCGCATATGGTTTAGAGTGTAGAGAGAGCAAAAAAAAACGAAAAATCATTGTCTATGTGAGCAGCACATTTTTACAAAACTATGAATAGAATGGTGCTATCTTTAGAGCACAATACTGCTCTCTCACTGCATGAGATGTGGCTGTATTCTTAGTTGTATTAAAGAGTAATAATACCTAGTTCTGATTTCATAATTTGCAAGCTTTGGTGTAAGACAATCTAGAGAGAGGTCATTGGGGTCTCACATGCCCTTCTATCTAGAGCAGGAGTCTCAAAGTGGTGGCCCTCCAGCGGTTGCGAAACTACAAGTCCCATCATGCCTCTGCATGCGGGAGTCATGCTTGTACTGTAAGGCCCCTTTCACACATGCGGACCCCGTTCAGATCCGCCTGTCAGTTTTTTTCAGGCTGATCTGAACAGTCGCTTTTACAGCTCTATGGAGCGTCGGATGTCAGCGGTGACATGTCCGCTGACATTCGATCCGCTCCGCAAAATCCAGAGGGATGGATGTCCTATTTTCCATCCGTCGATCGGATGAAAATGGACAGGCGGTCCGTAATCATCCGATCCCCCCCATAGAGGAGAGTGGATTCTCTGACAGGTCCGCCCTGCACAGAGTGCAGAGACGGACTTGTCATCCGCCAGCTTAGCGGGGGATCAACAGAGCGATCCCCGCTAAGCAAGCGGAGTAGTGAAAACGGACAGCCCCGTGTGAAAGGGGCCTAACTGTCAGCCTTGCAATGCCTCATGGGACTTGTAGTTTCGCAACAGCTGGAGGGCCAGTTTGAGACCCCTGATCTAGACAAATTTTGGCCACTGCTCTGCCATCCCTTTAGTTGTCAGGAGGTGGCAGCTGTTCCCATTTCTCTAAAAATCCCTTAATGGGTTCTCTTGTTTATTCTTTTTGTAGGCCAGTAGTTAAGTCCCCTGTTTCTGGAAAAGCCTGTTCTTGCCGCCCCCTCCCCCCCCCCCCCGTTGACAGTGATAGGCACATTCCTCTATTGAAGAACCCCTAATTTTGGTAAAGCCTCACAGCCTAGTAGATGTTTGGGGGACTTTTTGTCCTCAAAAGAAAACCAGTTTTGATGGATTTCTAGATCCTGTTAGGAGACCCTAAGGCAGTGATGGTGAACCTTGGCACCCCAGATGTTTTGGAACTACATTTCTTATGATACCCGTGCACTCTGCAGTGTAGTTGAGCATTATAGGAAATCTAGTTCCAAAACATCTGGGGTGCCAAGGTTCACCATCACTACCCTAAGGCATCAGTAATACGGGACGGTCACCCGACTTCCCAGGCTTTACCCAGAGCTGAAGCTGCCATTGGAGATTTAAGCTGCAGTAACAACTGCTGATAAAATTTGGTATTGCAGCATAATTTACACAAAGGCTCTCCTAAATACTGGACTTTATATGAATGGTTGTAGTGTGAATAAGAATAAAGGATCTCAAAGTATGCCTGCAATACAGGGACCAGCATCCAAGTCAAGAGGAGATTTCCACCTAATATTAACACCCGTTAGATTTTACAGCTGCTTTCTCTAACCAAGTTAGCATTTAATGGACTTTCTAATCGTTGCAAATGAATCTAATCTTATCCTGTAAATTATAACTCTTGATTTTATTGCTTTTTTCCCCCTGTAAATGCACCTGTGGCCTACACACTTTTATGCATGTTGCCATTATATGGGCTGGATCAATAACGAAATCTCTGAAGAGGGATTGATGATGCTGCAGTTACACCACTTCTACTGTGCTCAGAATGGCTGCTTTCTGTGTTTAGGTGGCAGATGCACTTGGATGCTGGATCGGACACTAAATTCTTGAATAACTGCTGACATTTGTTTGGGGTTTATAAGTAATATTGTCTCTTTGCAATCCTCAGGTGCAGATCACTCACAAACCAGTTGATCTTTCACGTGTTACATCCAAGTGCGGATCTATGGGCAATATTCATCACAGGCCAGGTACAACCCTCTTTTCATAACTGGAAAACACTAGTAAAAGTTGCATGCCAGCCCAAAACCATTTTTTTTTTTTTTTTTAGATAGGAATAGGAGGAGGAAGGGGTTATAACACAGAAGACAAAAACCTGGTAGAAGTTCTGCTTAGTGACATTTCACTTCCTGACTACATAGGCAGTTGGGGCAAAACTGTCCTTTATAGGGGCGCAGCCAGCAAGAAAAACCTGCTAGAGGTTTAAACTCTCCCTTATCTTGTAACCTGTAGGAGAGGCTTAAAACATATGTTTGTATTATAGGTCTAATTACCTCAAAACTAGCATGAGCATTTTGCCCTGGCAAGGCCAACTAACTACACAAGCCAAACTCCTATTCTGCATATAGAACTAACTGTAGAAACATGGTGCAGAAGTCTTGTCTACGCTGCCTACTCATCTTATAGACCTAAAATGGGCCATGCTTGCAGCATTGGAATAAAATCCCCACTCTGATCTATGGAAAGTTACTGTGCAGGCAACAAGATCTGAGCATCGGGGTGGTAAACACTGCAGGCTCTTGCCACCGTATATGAGTAGGTAGGTCCTTAGGGAGAGTTTAGCATAGATTTGGGGGTGGGGGCAGTGTTCGGTTGTTATGTTTATGGGAAGGCAGGGCAGTTTTGGTTTTTGTAACGTTCTGCTAGACGTAAACTGTTACATTTCTGTTGTAGGTGTCACAATGTTGAGGAGCTACCCTTCAGAAGTATGTCCCAGTTTTCTCATCACTTGCCCTTTTTCGCTGTTACAGGTGGAGGCAACATAGAGGTGAAATCAGAGAAGCTGGATTTTAAGGAGAAGGTCCAGTCTAAGATTGGCTCACTGGACAATATTACTCATACACCTGGCGGAGGGACCAAAAAGGTAATGTGTGTCCCCCTTTCCACCAGCAGAATGAGATTGTCCACTGCTGCTCCCTTTTATCATGTGAACATAGGCAGAGATCCTTTGATGTGATCCCCCTTCCAGGCTGTAATGCTGTTATAAGGGCTATGACAACCATTTACCAAGGTGTTTGGTACCTTGTAAAACCCTTATCCTTATTAGGATGTTGCACTTTAATCTCCATCTTATGCTTGCGCAACCTGGGGCCCACCAGCTGATGCAGAACTACAAGTCCCATCATGCCTCTGGGGGTCATGCTTGTAATGCCTCATGGAACTTGTAGTTCTGCAACAGCTGGAGGGTCACAGATTGAGCACCCCATGTTCTAATCTATGCTTTTCAGCAGGAGGTGGGTGTTTTTTCTTGTGGAGCAAAAATGGACCCTTCCATACCCACCTGCAGCAATCCCAATTAACAGCTACTAATATCTTCCACACCAGTACCTGAATGATGTGTGGTGTGGACAGTCTACTTAAGGAAAGCTATACTTTGAAACAAAAATTAATGTGGGTGGAGGCTTAGTTTCTGTAAAGCGGATGTCAAGAATTAAATTAAAGTCCACTTAACTGATGGTATAAAAGGAGATACTTTTCTTTTAGTTGCAGTTCCTAAATAGGAAATTACCATTACAAGGTTTCTCTATTGAATGGAAACGAGGCTGGTGAATTACTCATAGTCCTCCACCTCAGCACTAGTGTAGAAGACTGGTGATTAAGGCCTCTTTCACACTGACGATCCGTTCAGGTCCACATGTCAGTTTTTTAGGCGGACCTGAACGGACCCTCCATAGACCTCTATGGAGCGTCGGATGTCAGTGGTGACATGTCCGCTGACATCCGACCCACTCCGATCCGAAAAAGTGTAACGGTGGAAAAACCTACTTTTCCATCCGTTATCGGATCGGGTGACGACGGACTCTAGGGTCCGTCATCATCTGATCCCCCATAGGGGAGAGCGGCGCTCTGACATGTCCGTCGCTGCACAGTGTGCAGAGACAGACCTGTCATCTGCCTGCTCAGCGGGGATCGGCGGAGCGATCCCCAGCTGAGCAGAGCGGGCTCCGTACACGGACACGTCCGTGTGAAGGAGCCCTAAGACTACTTTCACACTGGGGCGGGCGTCAGCGGTAAAGCGGCACTATTCGGCCGCTAGCGGGGCAGTTTTAACCCCTGCTAGCGGCCGAAAAAAGCGGCATTGCAGCGGAGGTTTGGCGGCACTGCCCCATTGTTTTCAATGGGCAGTGGTGGTGAATACACTACTTCTACAGCGCTGCAAAGATGTGGCTTGCAAGACCTTTTTTCACCGTCCTGCAAGCGCACTGCTTCAGTGTGAAAGCCTTCGGGCTTTCACACTGGAGAGACAGGAGACGCTCTTTACAGGCGCTATTTTTAGCGCTGTAGCGCCTGTAAAGCGCCTCAGTGTGAAAGTGGCCTTAAGGGCAATTGAGGTAGAGTTTTTTGTTTTTGTCCCAACCCCCTTTAGGCAAGTTGTTCAATGTAAAAGGGATGTATAGTCACAGCAGGGGGGCATCCACTTCCCCATTGTGAGTATAGACCTGGTGTGTACCAAGCTGGTTACTTGAAGTGAAAGCTAGCACTGTAATCTATGAGGTTTACACTAAGGCTGGCCATACATGGTTTGAATTTTGGTCAGTTCAGCAGGAAACAACCAATCAACTTGGGTACAACCAGCCTGCTGGATTCTCTTACGATTATTGCTAGTGGCTTCACCGTCCCGCTGGGAGCAGACTATGGCTGGGCAGTAGGGGGTAGCACGGTCTGTGTTGATGGCGGGGGAAATTGTGCAAATTTTTCCTGCAACCAGAAGGAAATTTGCACTGTGTATGGCCAGACTAAGATGATTATATTAGGGGGAATATGAATCCAAAGTATGCAATAACGTTAACATGATGGTTCAGAAGCAGTGCAAAGAAGCCAAGATGTCTCCCCTGAGTTACTACAGCCAAAAAGACTTGTTATCCTGGAGCTGGCAGTAGAAGCTGATTTTTTTTTTGAGGGCAGCAGCCGTGGACATCTCACTGCAGTGTTCTTCCAATGTATGACTAACTGGTCTCTATGAATTTTGTGTGTGCTGCTGATGCTTCTAATAACAGTTTGTAAGCACTTCTCTCTAGCTGCGTTGAGCAGAACCTGGCTTTACTTCACACTTTTTCTGCAGAACCAAAGCTATATCTATTCCGCTCCTAGCCACAAATACTGGTCTACTCTGCATACTCTTCATTCTTGTGTGTCCCTCTGCAGGAGAACCGCTTTACTTTGTAGGGTAGGCCTCATTGCTGGGCCTCCGATCTCTCTAAAATCACTTTTTCCCCCTGACTTTGCAGAACTGTTTGGTTTTTCTCCAGTCTGTGCACCTTTTCACCCATCTGCAAAACTATTCCTGGGCTCCACTCTGCCCAGCCAGCTTCACAAAAATGTTGCCTCTCTCTCTCTCTCTCTCACCAAATTCTCTTTTTGTTTCCTCCCTTCTTAAGCTGTCATGTGAGAGGGAAGTCATGGCATTTAATATGGACTATGCTACATAAAAGAGATAAAGTGCAGACTACACCACCAGTATGCAGGACTTAAGATCTGCACTCCAGAATTCATTGGCCTTACTCTAATTAGGCAGCTTAGTATGTCTTTAGGCATAAATCCTCTTCATATAAAATGCCAATTACTTCCTTCTAGGATACAGCCACTCTTTGCATATTCAGTTTACATTTTTTTTCCATATTTCCTCATCTTTGTACTGTTGCCTTTCTCACATTATTATTCCTGGTCTATCCTATTCCACCAGTCATCAGTGCCAGCAGAGAAAGAAGCATTTCTCATTTACAATTCTTTAATTCTCTATCATTCAGTGTAAGGTTGACACAGACCATAATAGAGCTATCTATAGAAGTGGTCATCAACCCTGTCCCCAAGGCCCACTAAAAGGCCAAGTTTGCAAGATAACTGAAATACATCACAGGTGATATCATTTGCTGCCCAGTGATTGCAGTATTCTAGTCTGCATCTCCCCAAGGTAATACATAAAACCTGGCCTGTTAGTAGGCCCTGAGGACAGGGTTGATGACCACTGATCTATAGGGTTCAATAATAGTAAAAGGTTTAGCACAAACAATGTAAGCATACAATTATAAAGTCATACATAATCAAAGCCAGGTCAGGTGGTTTGATCTAGCCCTCTTAGAGTAGCAGGGGACACCCACAATAAATATTGGCACCTATAACCTTATACCATAACTGACTCTACTTTGTAAGGTCCAGGAGTAGGCAACCTTTGAGAGGTAGCGATCACTTGGACAACATGGCGGAGTAAAGAAGGCATGATGATAAAACAAGGCTAGTGCTGGAGAGTCATAAAAAGCAGAACATCTGCTACTTCAGGCTGATTTGCTTGACTAGTTTCAGGCCTGGCTATCTGCTCTGAGTTCTGGCTAGTGTAAGTAGCATGTAGGGCACTGAACAGAGGTCAGTAGTATGAAGAGCAGCGTATAAGGGGCAGTAGGGCATAGTACTGGGCGTTAAGGAGGTAATGAATTGCGGGGGGGGGGGGGTTGTCAGGAGGATACAGAAGATGTTAACCAGATGCAGAGTGGCACAGGGAAGCTGTGGTCTTTCTACATGTTCTGGTACTGATCGCTGTCAGCCCTCCACTCTCGACCATCCCATAAGTACCTTGGATAGATCGTAGAGGAGGGGGGCCAGTGGGGATGAGCACACTACACTCAGGAGTCAGCGGAAGAGGTTTGGACAAGAGCCTGAGCTATTCCAGAGGCTTTCCCTGCCCCACGTATGTAAGGGGTCAACCTCTGTCACCTGCCAGAGGTTGATGGGTAGATCACAGGAGACCAGTTGCCGAATCCGACTGCAAGGTCTAATTCAAATTTCAACCACAGTCTTTAGGATGCCCGATTCCAGCACCTCTGTAAAATCTAAGGGCCATTGGCTGGAAAAGCAGGAAAGTAGATTTCCTATGGATCCCTCCAAGTACAGAAAAATACCTATTTGCCAAAAATCCTGTGAGGTCCGAACTTTCTGTAGTGAGCCAACACCACCATGCCTCTGCTGCACTACAATTCCAAACCGTTCTCCCCTGCTTGATTTGCAGAACCCTCCCATGTATGGAGATCAGAAGTTGTTCTGTGGTCTAGGGCTAATAATGCAGCCAAGGCACTTTGTTGTTAGCTGGTGATTGGGCAGAAATGTACTTGGCTCCTATGTTTTGTTCTTGCAGTGATTTTAAAGAGATCAAACCATGGGAAGGTGTGCATGTACTGCAGAAATGTACTAAAATCGTGTTTCGTTTCGCCCATACATACTTAGAATCCAGCATAGATCTCATGTCCACAGTGGAGCATGTGTACATTTCTTGTGTGCTCTACTTCGGACATATTCCAGAATTTAGCTTCCTTAGGCTGGTCATACAATTTTCCTTTAGCTTTACCAAAACCATATAATACGAGGTCAAACCTAAACACTCTCAGTCTGTATGCAATCAGGCAGGTCCTTGCACTACATAGTTGAAAGGTAAATCTAAAAGGAAATCGAATAAGAAAATGATATGGTGAAAGGCCAGCTTATGGGATTGAAAACAGGACACAAAGGCGTAGGGGCAATTAGGAACATCTGAACCCTGATGGCACTGATGCTCCCCTCTCTCTAAGCCAGCTACTACTACTTTACTTTCTCCATCCTCCTCTGTGTACATTCCATCCCCTTCATCCACCCCCAACTCATCTTTTCACCCCTCAGAGAGAGAAAGGGAATGAAGACAAGCCAACGGGGAGCCTTTCCCCAAACGGGTTCCCCAACATTCCTCCACCCCCCCTGCCCGAGGAGCCAGATTTACTACCCCCCCTACCTGAGGAGCCAGATAACCCTAAACTACTAGCTTTGGAAAGGGGTAAGTACAGGACTGTTTGTTGTCAAGCATCCAGTTGCAAATATGTTATAACCAAGCACTAAGATCCAGTTGTTTTAGAAGTTAGACTGTATATTTATTTTCAGCAACAATCATCAGGTATCGGTCTTTGCAGCTCAACACCAGAAAAGAATCACTTGGCTGAAGATGGAATGTTTAGCACATAACCTTTACAAAAAGAGTAAATCAGAGGGAACAACTTTATTATTATACAGGATTTATATAGCGCTAACAATGTTGAAGAGCGCTAACAATGTTGACAGGTTTTTTCTTTTTCAAGCCCCCTAAGGCACCAGCATTTTATGACTGATCTAGTATGTTTCCAGTATTTGCGCATGCTGTAGCTAGTCATATTTAACTGGAAATGTTCTGGAAAGCGTACTAGCTCTCTGGAATACTACGAGCTATTTACTAATGACCTGGATCAACAAGAACCTTGAGACATGCCCTCTGTGCACTGTGATTTCAGTCCAGGTACTATTTCTTGCATTCTCTTTTCTAAACAAATTAAATTGGTTAGTTTGGTGTGAATGGGTAAAAGGGGTTTTCCTACAAAAGTCATATTTGGCAGATTTCTGATGGCTTTGCCATTAAAATTTGTATAAAACGTATCCCATGAGCTCCCTTAAACTTGGTATACATGTTTTTTTTTTTTTCCCCT
The DNA here is from genome assembly GCA_037952925.1 of Lithobates clamitans. Classification (NCBI taxonomy): domain Eukaryota; kingdom Metazoa; phylum Chordata; class Amphibia; order Anura; family Ranidae; genus Lithobates; species Lithobates clamitans. Next base: position 2,481,993 of record JBBGZY010001775.1, read on the forward strand.
CGCTTTAACTAGACCAGAGATATGCAATTAGCGGACCTCAAGCTGTTGCAAAACTACAAGTCCCATCATGCCTCTGTGTCATGCTTGTGGCTGTCAGAGTCTTGCTATGCCTAATGGGACTTGTAGTTCTGCAACAGCTGGAGGTCCACTAATTGCATATCCCTGAACTAGATGATAGGGAGTCTCCCTCCATGTCAGAACACAATAGAGCAACGGTGGAGATACCTCCATCTACATCACTTGTGTTGATGTTGGGTTCTGTAAACCCCCCCCCCCCAAAAAAAAAAAAAACAGATCCCCGACACAAGCGATGTAGATGGAGGAATCTCTCCCATTGCTCTATTGTGTTCTGACAGGGAGGGGGACTCCCTATTGTGTAGTTGAAGGGACACCCCCCCCCCAAAAAAAACTATACATGTATACCCAGTTTAACCTCCTCACAACCGTGCTATAGCTGAATGACAGCTACAGCGCGGTCGCACATTGCCGGGAGGGCGTCATATGATGTTCTCGCGCTTCCTGAGTGCCCAGACAGTGATCGATGTGTCCAGGGCCGGTGCTACCACTAGGCAGCTGGCTAGGGCGCACTGCCACTGGTGTTCCTACCCTCTTCTCTCTGCAGCCATCAATTAAGTCTCAGCATCAGCAGGCAGCCGCCGCTCTGTTCGCACATAGTGTCAGAGGCGCAGCTGCGGCGGAGGACTGTGTCCCGACTCCCGAATGAATGGAAACAAGCAAACATTCATTGATGGGCGCTGGTGAGGCTGAATTTGATGGGCGCTTCATTAAAAAGGTGGGGTGTACATGGGCAGGGCAAAAGGGGGGGGGGTGGGTCGACAGCAAAATGAGGTTTCGCCTAGGGCAGTGATGGCGAACCTTGGCACTCCAGATGTTTTGGAACTACATTTCCCATGATACTTCACTATACTGCAGAGTGCATGAGCATCATGGGAAATGAAGTTCCAAAACATCTGGGGTGCCAAGGTTTGCCATCACTGGCCTAGGGTGTCAAAAATCCTTGCACCAGCCCTGGCTGTGTCCTCCGGAAACAGCTGACCACAGATTGGCAGATCAGCAGTTCTGTGACCAGCTGTATCCAATGACATGCGTGTGAGGAGAGCCGATAACCAGAAAATCCACACAGGGGGCATTTACACTGATAATCAGTGTAGCCCCAGCAGTGCTGCTTCATCAGTGCAGGAGAAAAATTACTTATTTACAAAATGTTAAACGGTCTCAAAAAAATAATTTAGTTTGGGTACAGTGTTACATGACTGTGCAATTGTCATTCAAAGTGTGCCAGCGCTGAAAATTGGCCTGGGCAGGAGGAGAGAGAAAGTGCCCAGTAGGCAAGTGGTTAAGGGAACTCATGGGATACCTTTTATACAGCTCTATTAAACAAGTCTAATGGGAAAAACATCAGAAATCTGCCAGATATAACTTTGCTGTGCATGTGTAGTCTCCATAAACTAACTACTGTTCAATTTGTTCTTCAAGGAGGTGGAGATCTAACTGAACAATACAGGAGAAATCACCGGGCACAGTGTTGCCTCCTCACACCTGGTTTAAACCTCCATTTGCCATACTACCGTGTCGCAATTGCCTGCTTTGCACAGCAATCATGAGTTTAAATCAGGTGGGGGGAAGTAACATATCACCTCCTCACCACCTGTCAAATACACTCGGATGCTTTTTAGAAGCACAGCGATGCCTGCTGCCCTTGTGAATGAGCCCTTAGTTGCAGTACACAGCGGCACCCTTAGAACTTGTTCACACAAAGTTGGGGGCTGTAAAAAACCCTGCGGTTGAGTTTACCCCCCCCCACCCCCCAATCCCTACACTCTTTAGCTGAGGTAGCAGCCAAAAGGTTTACAAATGCTGCAGCAGGAATTTAACCCCCTGTTGCTTTCGGTGGGTGCTACCACCTGCCAAACTCAACCCGTTTAAGTAAATGGGGCCACTCTGCAAGCGCCCTGCAACTACATGCTTCTGCGGGGTCCAAGGGGGTTAAAGCAGGTGGTGAGAATGCAACATAACGCTGCCTGCTTTAACCTCGTTAGCTGTACTGCACAAGGTTGCAGGGAGGCCTCATTTACTTGAATGGCTCATGCTTGGCAGGTGCTACACCAACTATGACAGGGCACATAACTCCTGCTGCGTCATGTACACCCCTGGCCACTGCAGCTAAAGGTCGTGTGGTTGGGTGGTAAAAACGCACCTTAACTATGGGGTTTTACTGCCTCCCCCCACCCAAACTGCAAATGTAAATATACTCTTGCTGTTCTGAGCCCACTATAAGCTGCGGCTTACCTTCACCACAATACATCTGCAACTTTTCTGGGTTAGCTGCGCTTAGCTGTAGACTTCTATTTATATTCTGCAGGTGTGGTGCACTTTCTGAAAGCGCACATAAAACTCCTGCCTTCAGGCAGGATATAATAGATGTCTAATCGCAGGAAAGCTGCACCTGCGCAGTGTGGGTAAACAGCCCTATACCATTATGCCCAGTGTATTGCTTCACATTGACCTGAAGCTCTTTCCTGCTGCTGGTACCACACTGGAGACCGCTAGCCGGGATAAGAGGTGGAGTGCAGTTGGTATCACTCCGTATGGGACAGGAGCCAGCGGATTATGTTGCTCTTGCTCCCTACGACAGCTCCAACTTTACAAGTAGTCCTGCATTGCACTCTGTTTGATGCTCTGGAATGGCGGGTCAGTAAGCCCAGAACGCGATCCAACCTGGTAGATTGCGATCTACAGGTTGCAGACCCCCCCCCCCCTCCCCCGAGCTACTACATGCAGCAATTACTTCTGGAAACATAAAATGAGGTTGGCTTAGGTAGGGGCTAAAATGTTCTCTTTTTTTAAAAAAGTGCTCTTCTGTATAATATAATGCTGTACACATGCATGTAAAAAATCCCTACCTCTGTCATATAGATATGACAACCTTGCTCTGTTAACATTGTCTATACAATTTGACATCTATAGAATGAGATCGATCTACCAGATATAGAATTGGTATTCACTCCCAGTCTGGGTAGACACAAACTTTGAAAGCACTCAGTCTGTTGGTTGTCCAGTGTTGCAGAGTTTAATAATTTCCAGTTTCTGTTCCATTGGGTAGTGAAATCAAAAAGCAGATCCTGGGTCTGTGTGTGTAGGTTTTTTTTGTAAGATTCAGTGTCCAAGTCACCCCCCCCCCCCTTCCCCTTCAACACCCAGTCTGGATTCAGACTGTATTGCATGTTTGGGGGGGGGGGGGGGGGGGTGGGAACGAGGACGACGACACTGAATTCAACATGAAACCACCCACACAATCTGCTTTTAGACTCCTATCACCCGCTGGAACACAAACTGGGGATGATTATTAAAAACCTCTACAACACCAGACTGAGATTGATCATCACCAACAGACATATTAAGGTACAGAATGAAGAAGGCCACTTAGATGAGAGATGAAATGCATTCAACATTACAGAACAAGTACAACTGAATGAGAACCTTCACCTATGTAAGGAATATGCAATTAGCGGACCTCCAGCTGTTGCAAAACTACAAGTCCCATCATGCCTCTGGGTGTCATGCTTGTTGCTGTCAGAGTCTTGCTATGCTTCATGGGACTTGTAGCTCTGCAACAGCTGGAGGTCCACTAATTGCATATCCCCGATTTATGTAATGGAGACATAAGCACTTCCCGCTGGCTGCACAATATGTGGCCTGTCGGCCGGTGGGCTTTAACTCCAAGCGGCTGCATATATGTGCCTATATAGGGAAACTATCTATTGTGCTGAGAGCACACTCACAGCATAGTAAACCATTTTCCTAAAGGGTCACAGAAAGCTCCTGATACATACTTGCAATTGGGAGCTTTCGGTCATGTGACTGCTGTGACAGCCAATCACTGCAGTGGCATGATCAGAATTCCCACCTCTGGCATTTAAATCATCTTAAAGGGCTAGAAGGCAGTGGTGGGGTCTAGTGACTAGTCTATATAGAAAAAAACAAACATTTAGGAGTTCATTGAGGAATACAGAATTCAGATATTGTTAGATTATACCTAGAAGATGATTTCTTTTTGATCCCACCTCTACCCAGGATGCCTCAGTTTGTAGCAAGCAGTACCAAAACAAACACAAGGTGGCCCAATAAGGGACATAGAATTCAGATACTGTAGGGATGTCTAAAAGTCTAGCTGAGAGGTGGGCAAACGGCAACAATTGCTAACAGGCCATACAAAAATAGAGACTACATGCAGCCCGAGAGCCTATAGGACAAATGCCTGAATCGGACCCAAATGAGGCGAAATTCCCCTGCCAACCTATGACCAGATGAAGAACACTGAGAATCAACCTGATGCTGAAGACCAACAACAAAAGTCATCACAAAGCAGTTGACCCCATATGACTACTCTGTTTAAGGAGGAAGGCCCAACTAAGCCTTTATGCCTCTGACTTGCTAGGATCAAGAGATGAGAAGGAACCCCATGTCATAGGGATTGTCCGGCCAGACAACTAAAGTTAAGCGTGCCAAAGAAAACACGAAATTTAACTAAAACGGCCTACAAAGGGCTAGAGTATATCCTGAGTCTGCCAGAGAACCCAAGGATTTAATCCCACAAAGTCACCATGATAAACTAGAACCTAACCACAGATTGCTGAAATGGGAAGAAAACAGGGAGAGGGGTGGGGAAGAAACAAACACACCCACACAAGTATACAAGATACCACTGATGCAAACCCAAGAGAGATCTGAACAAATCCTGCCTCCTCTCCATGACCTCAAACTCTCTGTGGAAGTAGGCCCCTGCCCCATCCAGCAAAGCATTAGCATTTGTGGAGCAAAGAACAGGAGTGTCATCGTTATAGTGAGAAAGCACAATATGGGAAAAGGTGTTTGAAGGACCTTTGGTCAAAAGTCTGAAAACTGTCCGGAGTACCTAACTGCAGATGGACAGATCCCAAAAACCATTAAACTCTATGAATGGCAATACATTATAACACTTGCTTTCGGGGCCAGCTTGGCTCCAACAAAATCCTGATGTTAATTTTAATTTAGTGTTGTAGACTATGCTAACCATAGGAAGTAGCATCCTCTTCCTGTGATTACTCATGGGACTTCTCCACACGCTAAATATAGCATTGCTTTTTTTGGCACCTCTGCCACTCAGGAGAAGCCTTGCATTTTTTTTTTAATCAATGAATACAAGGCTTCCTCTGCTTGGCTGACTTGGGAAGGTGACATCTCATTATCTCTGATTCAGCCAATGAGATAAGCATTGTATTCATTTAAAAAAAAAAAAAAGTGGTGAAGGTGCCAGAACAGGTAATGCTCTATATTTAGTACAAAGAGGAAAGTAATAGGAGTATCTGCGGAAAGACGACACTGCTTCCTGTGTACAGCATACCCTACAACACTACGTTAAAGATTAACCATTTCCCACATGGAGGTCACTTCAGGATAATTTGTAAGAGCAAAGTTGGTCCAAAGTGAGAGTAAAATGTATTAAAATTCCTGGAATTCTAGAGCATTCCCTGTTCTTGTCAGAGGGATATCCACCTGCTATCAGCCCAAGCAGACACAGATGACCTTCACCTGCAATGCAGGTGTCTGAGATGCACCTAGATGTGTGGCCCTCTCCTCCACAGCCAGAGGCTACCAGTTAAGAGAAACAAGTTCTCAGGGGGACTGTCCTTATAGGGGAGACAGAGACACATGGCATTGACCAGCACAGGAACCAGACTACTTCTCCCAATGATTAAAAAAAAAAGGACGTGCATTTGTTCTTAGAGACATAGCAGTACCTAGATGGTGTCCAACAGATACAAAATTAGGAGACCTGCCCAAAGCAGGACCCCACGATTTAGAAGAAATCACCTGTCCTGGAACACCAGAGTGCAACCCCAGAACTAAAGATTCTCCAAGAAGAGGAAAGAAGAATCCCATCAGTTGTCTGATAGAGTGACTGAGTGATCAAACCAGGTAATACCTGGTCCAAAGACAGACATGTTAGACTGCACAGAACTAGACCTTCAACAGCGGAGAAGGGGGCTAAGGTAGGTAGGTAGGTTGGTTCCGTCCGTGGCCAAGGCTCCTGCAAAGGAGTGGAGAGTGGTAAATGCCCATCTAATGATGGTGTGGGCCTGGAGATAAACATGCTGTGAACCTTTCCAGTGAGGGACCATTGTTAGTTACCATCTGTACCATTTCCAGTGCTGAAACCTAAAGCTGCTTGTGGAGGCATATATAGTCCACTAGAAGACATGATGTCTACTCTCTTTAGCTTGTCGCTGTGCCCCACACAGGGGATGCCAAACCCAGGAATCAATGCTCTGAAGTAACAGGGATCTGAATCCTCAGTATCACCCCATCAACCCATGCAGACCTATCAGGGTGAAGGACAGTGAAAGCTGGTCCCAGCTGACCTAGCAGGATAGAGGGTTCCTCTGCAGAAGGAAGACACTGAGGGTACCCAGTAACACCAAAGGGCCTTGTTTGCCCACAGGTAGAAATAGAACATTACAGTATCTGAATTTTTGTCTCCGTCAATGAACCAGAGAAATAAGGTTTTTGTATAGGGCTGTTAAAAATTCCCCTTAAAATGCATGACATTAGTTACATTCACATATGTACATCTAAAAATTTGAGAGTTCTACTCAATTCCTGACCCATACAAGAAGTAGAGGTCCTAATCCATCGCTGGAGTTTAAAAGCTCTGTCAATATATTTGCACTGAGATTAGGAAAGTAGTAAAGCATATTGCCGAACAGTTTTTTTTCAGTGGCTCATTAAATGTTACTGTGATTCTCAGATCATGAAAATTAATGATCTAGAATAGCTGAAGTGAAAAAAAAAAAAAAAAAGGACTCATACCCAACAAACTCAAACCAAGAGCCATGCTCTGTAAAACACACAGCAAACCGTTTCAGCCATTTCCTAGTGGTCACAATGGGTTGTAGCACAGGGTTGCCCTATGTAAATGCTGTTTTTGGTGGTGCCACTGGTACATTACAGTCCCCCTCTAATTTCTTTTTGGTTCCTGCCCCCCCAGATTGAGTCCCACAAACTGTCTTTCCGGGAGAACGCAAAAGCCAAGACGGACCACGGAGCAGAGATCGTGTACAAGTCTCCCAACCCATCCGGGGACACCTCCCCCCGCCGTCTCAGCAACGTCTCCTCTTCTGGCAGCATAAACATGTCTGATTCCCCGCAATTGTCCACACTGGCCGACCAAGTCTCCGCCTCCCTCGCCAAACAAGGCTTGTGATATGTCCCTTCCCCCCAAGGAAGAAGGATGATGGGAGCTGGAGGGTGCGAGGGACACATTTAACGTAAAATAAAAAGGGAAAAAGTAACAAAAAAGAAAACCCCACACTCAATTACATAATTAAACTGGGCCTCTTGTATACTTATTTATTACACTTCCCATCCTTGGAAGACCATCTCCACCCACTTAGTAGCAGAGGGGAGAAAATCTTAGGTGTATATTCTTTTCATTGCTCCAGAGGCAAAGATGGTATTAAACAATGTTTATGTATATTTTGGTTTGCGTTATTAAAATGGGTGTTGAAGGAGAGTGTTGTTCCTAAGTGCCCACTTGCATTGGTACCCGATAGGCTGAAACAGAACACAGTGTTTGGATCTAGAGCATACCACTACCCCATTACTACATACAACATCTGACAGTACCTGAGGCTCACCACTAGAGGGAGCAGGTTATGACATGTCCTGCACCAGTTTCTGTTTCTTACCTAGGTGGTCAAGAGGGCTTCCTTAAGTCAGCATCTGCTCAGTTTAACCCCCTTTTTTTTATTTTTTATCTTCTAGAATTAAGATTGTAATGGATTGATCTGAAAGCTGTTGCGTGTTCTTCAGATGGAGGCACAAAATAATTGTTTGGGGCCGCCTGGCACTTCCTCTTGCCAAGTTTCTTCTCTCAAACCCCCTCCCTCCCCCAGCTGTAGTTAGGGACAAACCAAAAAAAAAAAAAAAACCTGTTGCAAACATGGTATGGCCAAAATAGTGCAAAGGGAGACTTCCATTGCAGGAGATTTCTAACACTTTCACACCCAGCACCCTCTGCAGCTCGTTCCTGGAAGGATAAGGCCTTTGCATTGGCAGTGAGCGGGTTAAGTCCATTGTAGAAGCATGTTGATCATTTTCATTGTATCCTGCCAATGATTAACCACACATCTACCCTGTTTTGCCTTTTAATAAGCTAAGGATCTCTGCAAAAGTCTGCCAAGCTTTCCTCTATCTCTGACCGCGCTGCGTTAACAAAAATACGGGATTGAAGAAGTTGCAGTGGCTGCTAGTTTTCAATGAAGCAAGTCGTCTGATCTCAGCAAGCCCCACCCCCTCCCTAATTTTCAGTATTGCCTTCCTTTCTCCTCTCTGTTAACGTCATTGATAATCAATTCCTCCCCCCCCCACCCCACCCTTGTGTCTGTGGCTGTCCATATTCTGTGTCGTGTCTGACCAGCTGGTTCACACGGTCTGTTGCTGTAAAAGTGGATTTGGAAATAAAGTTATTAATACAAAATATCAGGGTCTCTGGGATTTAGTCTGTTACCTGTTGGGGGGCTAATTTATCAACTCTATCGGCATATAGATATGATGCACTAAACCTACAAGGGCGTAGGGTTGTGGGGGAACTAAAGCAGTGCTTCTCAACAGCAGTCCTTAAGTACCCTCAACGGGCCAGGTTTTTTGGTTTTGCTTTTCTTTGCACAGCTGCTTTGAATTAATATCAATTACATGGTATTGATAAAGAGCTATTTTATCTAAGGGAAGTTCCCACATGGTCCGTTGTGGGTACTTGAGGACTGAGGTTGAGAACCACTAAAACTAAAGCAGCTGCCGACAGCTTATATGGCTTGGGGGTGGTGGGCTACAGGGCTGATACCCAGTTCTACCACCAAGTAGCACCAGGGGGCAGAGTGACAACTTTGTTATAACCTTGTTGGATGGCTTAGAGCTGGACTACGGTGGGAAAACCTTCCCCACTCAAGTCTCTGTGGGAAATGATACGTTGGCGGTAACAGAAGCCGCCACCAGCAACTCACCCAAAATTCTATTCAGATCAGCTAGAAGCAAAGTTAGAAAAATAATGGAAATATCGTCTTGTCAAATGTAGCCCTTTAAATTAGAACCAGTCCTAATTGGCTTAGTCTTAAATAACGTTAAACGTGCTGGGAATATACAGTATGTAGTTCAATAAAAAATTTAAACATGCTGGGAATATATGTAGTTCAATAAAAAATGTAAACATGCTGGGAATAGAACTACATGTATTCCCCCAGCATGTTTAAAGCTCCTCTTGTGGGTCACAGGAGTGTACCTTTGCTTTCCAGTGACCCAGAATCAGCCTAAAGCCCCACCATCACAGACGCTCCAGGCACTGAAAGGATCCCGACCATGTTGTCAGGATCCACCCAGCTGTCTCCGGTTCTCAGCATGGCTAAGAGCTGGAGCCAGCTGCGCCTGCCCCCCTCCCCAGCCTGGCACTCTAGAGAGCGCTGGAGGGGCAGAGCAGAGAGCGGTGACTGACAGTCACTACTCTCCACTCTGAGAAGACTGAAAACAGTGATCAGCAGCCATGTGGTTTTCGATCTTAGAGCCAATATGGGACAGCTGCAGCATCACATTGGTAGATGCTGCAGAAATGAGAGGCCTATAGAGGTTTGTTGTTTAAAGCGGAGTTCCACCCATAATATCAACTTTTCAGAAATCAACATTATGCATCAGCAAAAACATTTGGATTTTTTTTTTTTTTTTTTTTACTCACCCCTTCAGCACTGTTGCTATTGGGTCCTTTGTATTCTGCCACTTCCTCTCCATGGCGCCTGACATCATTTCCCTCGGCGCCTGTGCTCCTGGGAGATGCTTGTCATCATTTCCCAGGAGTCAGTGGGCAGCGCCGAGAGCTTCATTGCCATCACAATGGGGCGCCTGTTGTGACGGCAATGTTAGAAGTGTACAGCGCTGCGAGCCGTACCTCCTGTGCATGCGCGAGAACGGGCGATGCATGCTGGTCGCTCAGCTGCACCTGATCCCGGAAGATAGTGCTTGTGGGCTTCACATGCCCACAAGCACTATGGAAATTGCCAGGAAAGAGGAATATAAGATATCTCCCTCTGTGAAATCGGCAATCGAGTGGCGATACATCACAGAAAGGTGAGTGCTATAAATAGAACTTTTAAACTAACGATAGTCATCAAAAAAAAAAAAAAATGTAACAGTTGGAACTCCGCTTTAAAGTCCATGCTTCTTCTTTATGGGTGGACCACTGTCCTTTTTTCATTCATATACAGTGCATTCATAAGGCTGGGTTCACACTATTGTGAATTCACATAGCAGGAGCTCTCTATGAAGCCGGTTTACACATCTCTGGAGCAAATTGCACAGGAGTCCTGTGTGTCTTTTCTTCCATTTCAGGTCCCAATTCGGGCTGAAATTGGACCTGAACCGGTGAATGGAAATGCACCGGACCCCTGTTGTGAGCCGCTCTGTGTGAACCCAGCCTAAAGTATTCAGACCCCCTTCACTTTTGCTCTGTTGCAGCCTGATACTAGTTTTTTATTTTCTCATAAATCTACACTCAGTACCCATAACAAGAATTTTAGAAATGTCTGAATACTTTATGAACGCAGTGGAATATCTTGCAGACACAGTACACATCTCCAGTCTGGCTGGCAGTACAGCCCTTCAGCAGGACTGGTGAGGACAGACATGCTCAGTACTACACCCTACCATGCAGTTCCTCACCATACCACTGGAGGGAAGCATTTTCCAAAGTGCTCATGAAAATCTGAAAAAAGTCATCTAAAATCTTGTTGCATTATGGAAGATTTGCACACACAGTGCTTACAATGGATGTGGCCTTTCCTGGCCTGTAAAATTATGACTAATTGAAGTTCCCAGATCACCAGATTATAGAGAGCATTAATGGATTAAAAAATAAACATACGTAGTCCAGCTGCTGTGTACAGGATTTATGTGACTGTAACCAAACTGGCTCATGGTAATAAACACACACTGGTCAGCCTAACAGTTCCCATCGCAGTATAGAAAACTATTCCTGACAGTTTTTTCATGACTCCCAAAAATGTCTATACTGTGACGGGAATTAACGCCGCACTCCTTCATAACATAAATTTAAAAAAATAAAAAATTACTGCTGCAGTGACTTGGAATTCTGGGACTGCTTTCACCATTTGATGCCAATCAATTCCACGTATCAAAAAAAAAAAAAAAATGTCACTTACACAAATGTTTCTATCCCATTGGATGGCAGGGAATGATGGGCCTTGTGGTCCTGTAGAAAAAGTAGTCTGTCTGAACTAGTATATCATGAATATTAAATGAGGAAAAAACCACAGGCGAGCCATCCAGATTGAGAGCATCCACAGTTCATCTCGGGCATCGATGAGGTCACCGGTTGCCGTCATCTGATCCACCACAATTCTTCCACAAACAATGCATGGAAAAGGTCAAAGGTTAGAAAGAAAATGGATAAGCTAAGAGTTTGTGAATATAAGACCCCATCCATACAGGGAATTAAATACGCCACTTTTAGAGGTGTTTTTTCCCTGCTTTTAAATGCCCTTCTATGTTGTCCTTGCACACATTGTTTTTTTTGCCTCTAAACACCTAACAAAAAAAAAAACCCAAGGCCAGCGCATTTTGAGAAAAAAAAGCCAAGCTCCCATAAACAGGTGTAAACGTGCTTTTAGCACTAGGCACATTTAGCGCTTGGGTTATCATTCATTCCAAGGGCCAGAATATACTAAATCCTCTTTTTAAAAAAAATTAACATCTCATACTAACCTCCACTGTGCAGTTCGTTTTGCACAAAGTGGCCCCGATCCTCGTCTTCTGTGGTCCCCCAACGACGCTCGCGGCTCCTCTCTGCATCGGAAAACCACCTAGGAGAAGCGCTCTCTTTGGGAGTCCCCGTGCGGGTGCGCTCCGAGTCCAGTATTTGCGTCCATAGAAACAGAATGCTGGACACGGCCCCGCCCCTGCATCATTGGATTTGATTGACAGGAGCCAATGGCTGCGCTGATATCAATCTATCCAATCAAGAGCCAATACAAAGGGCAGAGAAGGAGAGCGTGTCTCTGGCGTGGGAATTACGGGGCTCTGGTGAGTAAAATGGGGGGTGGAGGGGCTGGGCGGGTGGTCAGTGACAGGAGGTTTTTCACCTTAATGCGTAGGATGCATTAAGGTTAAAAAAACACGAGGTTTTATTATCCCTTTAATATTCTGGCCATTTGAATAATAAAAAAAAACGCCCAAGGCGCCTAAACGAGTTTGCAAAATGCGGCTTTAGGCGCGTTTTTAACACTGCTTTTTCCTCCCCATGGGCATAGGCAGTATAGGAAAAAATAAATAAAAGTCCTGTGTAATTGAGGCCTTGGAGGAAAGCATGTCTGCTGTAAGTCCCAGAATTATACATCACATACAGTGTATGCAGTACCTGTGTCTGATTGGCTGTACACCATCCAGGCTCACATAAGGAACTCACCCTTTCCTGCTTGCTCATCTAACAGGTAAGCAACAGTTCACAGAACAACAAAAGAGAGTGAATGACTGACATGCTGCAGCAATGCACAGATGAAAGACTGACATTCTGCTTTATATATAGTATGACATTTCAGCTATACAGGCCACCGAAAAAAAAATAAAAATTTTTTTTTTAACTGTAGAGTGTCTTATGACCCCTCTCAACATCCTCTGCACCTCCTTCCCCCCTCTTTGCGAATTCAGACAGAAGTGAGAAACGACCTTCATCACAATTCGTAAACCATGGCTCAGTGCTCTAAACCGGTTACCTGCAGCCCTGGGCCCAGGATTACTATAGAGGCCTGCTGAATAGTTATGCCTTGCAAGCACTCGAAGACTGCATTTTCAGGTAGACCCAACGCCACAATATTATAATTTCTAAATTCACGCCCATACTGAAAGGAGCTGAATATTCGCCAGGAGTAATGCTTTGTAGAAAAGGCTTTTAGATTACATGGGATGGCCAAGATATTCAGACAAATCTCACTGGTATCACTCCCCAACCACATAAGATATATATGAGGCTGGGAATTGCCTTTATGTTCTGCATTCATCCTAAAAATGAAAATTAGGTGTTGGTTTACCCACAAAATTAATTTTTATTAATTTAAAATTGACAAAATGAATAAACTAATTTTTATGACACTAAAGAGGTAAAAGATGAGGTTTGCCCAGCAACAAATCTAGTCTCATTATGCCCTTTACTGAAAAAAAAAAAAGAATAAGTTAGTTTGCTATGGAAAGCCAGGCCTTTAGAAGTCCTAATTGAGAAAAAAAATGCACACACACACAATGGTAGGCCATACAGTAAAGGACACATGATCTGTAGTAATAGAGCATGAGATGCCTCCAAGCAATAAACTGAGAGGTGGGCAACAATTAAACAGAAAACAGGCCTTCAAGAAAACAAACCGAAGCGTGCATCAGCAGAGGCTTGAAGGTCCATCCACCAAGTAAAAGTTTGAGAAGGTATTGGTGTAGAAACTTCTCCAGCGGAGAAGAGGTCCATCACCTAAAGGACACTAGCGAAAAACTGGAGCCCCACAGAGAAGTTGGGGTTACACAAGGATGCACAGGGGGACATTCCCAACAAAGCTTTTGCTAGTGTCCAATCACCTGAAGGTAGCAGCACCTAACCCATGGTTACAGATCCTTTGTACAGTACAAAACAATTATAAAACTGTCAGGGAATGTCCCACACTCCACTTGAGTGTTTCCGTCAGTATACTACTTCCTCCAAGTCTGGATACAGATATCAGATATTCCAACCGCTCACAAAGCACAAAACAAGGCGAGACTTGCTTAGATGCTAACATGGACTCATTTATCAGAACCAGAATACAAGACTTTTTATACAGTAGAAGAGGAGGTTCCCTCCTCCTGCTCATATTACTCCTATATATTTGTTACAATACACCTGTAATAAATTAACATGAGCTAATTTACTAAATCATTTACCCAGACTAGGTGACTCAGAGACATGACCTTTGGGTTTAAGACTTTACGTCTCCTAGCTCATTGACTATTCAATACACATTACCATAAACATCAACACGGGGTTAATCAGAACAATGATATGTGGAATACCCTTAGAAGCTGCAGTAAGCCAGACTAGACTCATTTACATTAAACACATTATAAACAGACATCAGACAGGTGAGTGGAGTTGATGATATTAGCATCTCCTCACAGTATGAGTCCCAACAGTATGACTCAGTCACTATTGCTAATATGGCAAATACAGGGTCCCCAGAGTCTGTGTGCTGGAGGACAAGGACCCGAAGCCAAAGTAACAACACTTCCAAGGGTACCCCAAACGCCAGGGCCCATAATCTGTAGGCAAGAGGCTGACATTCAGTCCCCTCCAAAAGCCTCTGTCCTGGGTGAGTCTGTCACAAAAACTTTTTACCACATGCTGGGGAGTTTCTATATGACGTGACATGCACAAAACTACACAACCACAAATCTGGACAGGGGGGAACGACAAACACAGAACTGAACCCCCTTCCCTGGGGAACAGCACAATCCTAGTTCACAAACTCCAAATCTAACCAGAGGTACCTGTACAAATGAGCCACATATATATATTTGCCCCCACACCATGGATCTTCAAATGTCGTCTAAAGCTTTTATTGCAGAAAGATCACAAGTGCAATGTTTCAGAGCCCTTCGTCAGGCTTGCGATGACAAATGACCCACCACAAACTCTGTTCAACAAACTATCCCTGTATAGATTGAGCAGCCTCATTTACTTACAAACTATAGACATCACTTGCAAAGAAAGCAGAGCAAGAGCTACTTATCGGTGTCTGTATTAAGGATGTGGATGAAATACCGCCCAGCAGATAATTCAATAATCCACAACATACTGGCCTGCTATGGATCCACATGCCTGCTTGAAACAATGGAGTTTCTGAATTTTCAGGATCATATTAGCTATTGCAGGCTGTGTGATCTGAGCTCAAAACAGACCTACCTAATTCTGTAATGGCAATAAATATACCAATTTAAAAAACTTTCAGAGCTTTCATTTGAAGGTGTATTAGTTATTTTTACTGTGCAAGTATGCAAAAAGTTATCTCTAATGACGTGCCCCATCTCTGGCTACTGGAGCTTTTGTCAAATCTTTAGGTTTATTCAGCCCACAGCCTTCTGGTCCAGCACAGAGATCTGTAGTTCTGACTAACACAGAGATCAAAGATTAAATGCTCGCTTGGCACCTCCTCCATTCAGAAAAGGCCCTACTTTCTCTTCACTGATTGCAAGCAGTTCTGAGATTTGAGGATGGAGATTGTGACGTTCATACTCCCCTGAGGCTCCCATAGACAATAGGCTATGCTCCTTGCTATGCGGCATCATTCTCATTAAAAAAATGACGTAATTTACCAAAAGGACTGTTCACTCACAATATACCATATATACTCGAGTATAAGCTGAGTTTTTCAGTACTTCTTTTGTGCTGAAACCCCCCCCCCCCCCTCGGCTTATATTCGAGTCAAGCACTTTTCTGCAGCAGAGAATGACATTTTCCGAACAGACTTTGGGGCCCCGTATCTCAGGGCCACTTAGTGCTAGGAACTTGTTGTGCAAACCCAGTGGAACTAGCACTACAACATATCCAAAGCTGGGGTTCATAGCACCAAGTGGCCCCAAAGTCCGTTCGGAAAATGTCATTCTCTGCTGCAGAAAAGTGCTTGACATTTTCCGAACCGAATTTGGGGCCCCGTGTCTCGTGGCCACTTGGTGCTAGGAACCCCAGCTTTGAAAATGTTGTAGTGCTAGTTCCACTGGGTTTGCACCCCAATTTTGGGGTTCCTAGCACCAAGTGGCCCCCGAGATACGGGGCCCCAAATTCGGTCAACTGTGTCCATCTGCAGCAATGACAATGGAGTCCAGAGACTCCAAATTTTGGCTGCAGCTGAAGTTCGGGGGACCTATGGCTGCAAATGGGCATTGTTGACCCACTTTTCCACTTACAGTAGCTGCACATTTCTCACCCTAGGCTTATACTCGAGTCAATAAGTTTTCCCAGTTTTTTGTGGTTTCGAGTACACCCAATTCTGACGTCATCCGACACCACTGCAAATTTCAGCAAACGCATGTTTATGGAGTATGACAGGTCATCACAGGATAGACATGAGGAAGAACGCCTAAAAACGACCAAAATTCTCTGCTCTACCAATTTTTAGGAATATCTGTCCATAATCGAACTTTCTAAGAACAGCTATTTCCCAGATAAATATACAACTCAAAATCATCAGAATGCTGTCTTATTTAGATGTAAATCTTCATTGAATATTTGTTTTTTTTTAAGCAGCATGCACCATACTCATTTTTTTTATCCTTAGTTGCATCCATCGCAGTGTTGGTAGTCTCCTGCATCCAACTCCATGCACTTGCTCCAACAATTGCTGCACAAATCCCAGGGAAAGATTCCCATTGGTGACAACAGTGGCCCATGTCTGTACAATGTGATCTGGCACAGCCACTTGTAGTCTTCATTGGGAGAACATGCAACAGGGCAACAGCACAGGAGCACAATTGGGAAACGGGTCACATCGTTGTCACCCTATTACAGGAAGTGGCTTAAGGATCTTCATGGCAGGTTTCCTAGAATTCATTGAAAATTGGAATATTTAACTGCTTCCTGTTCATATATAGTATATACAGCTAGAAGGGAGCAGTGCCAATGTGAGTGGACGTACCCGTACATCTTCCCTCATCGCCCATTCGTGCGCAGGATGGCAGGATCAGTGAACCCCTGTGTCCACCGGACATAGCCGATCACTAATTGTTGTTCTCCCTCCGTCTGGCTGGATCAGAGGGCAGACCGTCCCATTCACATACGGCTGCCCATAGAGAAGAGAAAGCTCTGTTTGTGTCCGTTATGCAGAGTGGACACAGACCTGTCACATCCCCCTCCCCCCCGCCGCTCTGCACAGAAAAAAACAAATTTGGAAAATGTGAAAGGGGCCTTACCATGATCATGTAATAAGCAATCAAGGTGTAAAAAAAATAAAAATCCAGACCCTCCCAAAGTAGTAGCGTGTCACTAAGGTAACACTGCACTGCTCTGGTGACAGCATGTAAAAAGATTAAAACATTATATATTAAAATGACACCTTTGTGAAAGAAAAAAAGGAATTTTCCAAAAAATTGTGACCAAATTCAAAAAACTCACCATGCCTCTTACCAAATACCTTGGACTGCCTACTTTCCAAAAAAAAAAAAAAAAGGGCCATTTGGGGGGCAGTTGTACTGTCCTGGCATTTTAGGGCCACGAGAAATTATTATTATTCATGATTTATATAGCGCCAACAGTTTACGCAGCGCTTTACAATGTAGAGAGGGGGACAGCACAATTACACCACAGTTCAATACAGGAGGGCCCTGCTCGTAGAGCTTACATTCTAAAAAGGGAGGGGTGGTGGTACAAAAGGTAATAGATGCGGGGAATGATTTGATGGGGTTGTTAGATGGGTGTGGGATAGGCTTCCCTGAATAAGTGAGTTTTCAGGGATCTCCTAAAGGTGTACAGGGTAGGGGCTGATCAGATATACCGGGGCAGGGAATTCCAGAGGATGGGAGAGGCTCTGGAGAAGTCCTGAAGACAAGCATGAGAGGAGGTAACAAGGAAGCTAGAGAGCAGGAGGTCCTGGGAGGAGCGGAGAGGACGATTTGAGCGATATCTGCAGATGAGGTTGGTGATGTAGCTGGGGGCGATGTTGTGGATGGCTTTGTATGTTATGGTTAGCATTTTGAATTTTATACGGTGGGGTAAGGGAAGCCAGCGAAGAAATTGGCAGAGAGGAGAAGCAGTCACGGATCGATTAGTGAGGTGTATTAGTCTAGCAGCAGCATTCATAATAGACTGAAGGGGGATAGCCTGCGTAAGGGTAGGCCATTAAGGAGAGAGTTGCAGTGATCAAGGCTGGAAATAATTAAGGAGTGAATAAGTTGTTTTGTGGTGTCATTAGTCAGGAAGGGTTGAATTCTGGAGATGTTGTGGAGGTTAAGGCGGCAGGATTTAGCCAGTGATTGGATGTGGGGGCTGAAGGAGAGGTCAGAGTCAAGGATTACACCCAACACCCTGGCATGTGTGGAGGGACCAATGGTTGTGCTGTTGATCTTAATGGTAAAGTCATGGGGGGGGGGGGGGGAAGAAATATTACAAGCTCAGTTTTAGAAAGAATTGAGTTTGAGAAAATGGTTTGACATTCATACCGAGATGTCATTCAGTAAGTTTGCAATCCGCGATGAGATCGAGGGAGTTAAGTGGAGAGATAGATCAGTTAACTACCAGTTAAAAGAAACAAGTTCTTAGGGGGACTGTCCTTATAGGGGAGACAGAGACGCATGGCATTGACCAGCACAGGAACCAGACTACTTCTCCCAATGATAAAAAAAAAAGGACGTGCATTTGTTCTTAGAGACATAGCAGTACCTAGATGGTGTCCAACAGATACAAAATTAGGAGACCTGCCCAAAGCAGGACCCCACGATTTAGAAGCAATCACCTGTCCTGGAACACCAGAGTGCAACCCCAGAACTAAAGATTCTCCAAGAAGAGGAAAGAAGAATCCCATCAGTTGTCTGATAGAGTGGCTGAGTGATCAAACCAGGTAGTACCTGGTCCAAAGACAGACACGTTAGACTGCACAGAACTAGACCTTCAACAGCGGAGAAGGGGGCTAAGGTAGGTAAGTAGGTTCTGTCCGTGGCCAAGGCTCCTGCAAAGGAGTGGAGAGTGGTATATGCCCATCTAATGATGGTGTGGGCCTGGAGATAAACATGCTGTGAACCTTCCCAGTGAGGGACCATTGTTCGTTACCATCTGTACCATTTCCAGTGCTGAAACCTAAAGCTGCTTGTGGAGGCATATATAATCCACTAGAAGACATGATGTCTACTCTCTTTAGCTTGTCGCTGTGCCCCACACAGGGGATGCCAAACCCAGGAATCAATGCTCTGAAGTAACAGGGATCTGAATCCTCAGTATCACCCCATCAACCCATGCAGACCTATCAGGGTGAAGGACAGTGAAAGCTGGTCCCAGCTGACCTAGCAGGATAGAGGGTTCCTCTGCAGAAGGAAGACACTGAGGGTACCCAGTAACACCAAAGGGCCTTGTTTGCCCACAGGTAGAAATAGAACATTACAGTATCTGAATTTTTGTCTCCGTCAATGAACCAGAGAAATAAGGTTTTTGTATAGGGCTGTTAAAAATTCCCCTTAAAATGCATGACATTAGTTACATTCACATATGTACATCTAAAAATTTGAGAGTTCTACTCAATTCCTGACCCATACAAGAAGTAGAGGTCCTAATTCTTCATCACTGGAGTTTAATAGCTCTGTCAATATATTTGCACTGAGATTAGGAAAGTAGTAAAGCATATTGCCGAACAGTTTTTTTTCAGTGGCTCATTAAATGTTACTGTGATTCTCAGATCATGAAAATTAATGATCTATAATAGCTGAAGTGAAAAAAAAAAAGACTTATACCAAACATCCTAACAAACCCAAACCAAGAGCCATGCTCTGTAAAACACACAGCAAACCGTTTCAGCCATTTCCTAGTGGTCACTATGGGTTGTAGCACAGGGTTGCCCTATGTAAATGCTGTTTTTGGTGGTGCCACTGGTACATTACAGTCCCCCTCTAATTTCTTTTTGGTTCCTGCCCCCCCCAGATTGAGTCCCACAAACTGTCTTTCCGGGAGAACGCAAAAGCCAAGACGGACCACGGAGCAGAGATCGTGTACAAGTCTCCCAACCCATCCGGGGACACCTCCCCCCGCCGTCTCAGCAACGTCTCCTCTTCTGGCAGCATAAACATGTCTGATTCCCCGCAATTGTCCACACTGGCCGACCAAGTCTCCGCCTCCCTCGCCAAACAAGGCTTGTGATATGTCCCTTCCCCCCAAGGAAGAAGGATGATGGGAGCTGGAGGGTGCGAGGGACACATTTAACGTAAAATAAAAAGGGAAAAAGTAACAAAAAAGAAAACCCCACACTCAATTACATAATTAAACTGGGCCTCTTGTATACTTATTTATTACACTTCCCATCCTTGGAAGACCATCTCCACCCACTTAGTAGCAGAGGGGAGAAAATCTTAGGTGTATATTCTTTTCATTGCTCCAGAGGCAAAGATGGTATTAAACAATGTTTATGTATATTTTGGTTTGCGTTAATTAAAACGGGTGTTGAAGGAGAGTGTTGTTCCTAAGTGCCCACTTGCATTGGTACCAGATAGGCTGAAACAGAACACAGTGTTTGGATCTAGAGCATACCACTACCCCATTACTACATACAACATCTGACAGTACCTGAAGTTCACCACTAGAGGGAGCAGGTTATGACATGTCCTGCACCAGTTTCTGTTTCCTACCTAGGTGGTCATTTGCACCTTGCAGGCTAAGAGGGCTTCCTTAAGTCAGCATCTGCTCAGTTTAACCCCCTTTTTTTATTTTTTATCTTCTAGAATTAAGATTGTAATGGATTGATCTGAAAGCTGTTGCGTGTTCTTCAGATGGAGGCACAAAATAATTGTTTGGGGCTGCCTGGCACTTCCTCTTGCCAAGTTTCTTCTCTCAAACCCCCTTCCCCCGCCAGCTGTAGTTAGGGACAAACCAAAAAAAAAAAAAACCTGTTGCAAACATGGTATGGCCAAAATAGTGCAAAGGGAGACTTCCATTGCAGGAGATTTCTAACACTTTCACACCCAGCACCCTCTGCAGCTCGTTCCTGGAAGGATAAGGCCTTTGCATTGGCAGTGAGCGGGTTAAGTCCATTGTAGAAGCATGTTGATCATTTTCATTGTATCCTGCCAATGATTAACCACACATCTACCCTGTTTTGCCTTTTAATAAGCTAAGGATCTCTGCAAAAGTCTGCCAAGCTTTCCTCTATCTCTGACCGCGCTGCGTTAACAAAAATACGGGATTGAAGAAGTTGCAGTGGCTGCTAGTTTTCAATGAAGCAAGTCGTCTGATCTCAGAAAGCCCCACCCCCTCCCTAATTTTCAGTATTGCCTTCCTTTCTCCTCTCTGTTAACGTCATTGATAATCAATTTCCCCCCCCCCCAACCCCACCCTTGTGTCTGTGGCTGTCCATATTCTGTGTCGTGTCTGACCAGCTGGTTCACACGGTCTGTTGCTGTAAAAGTGGATTTGGAAATAAAGTTATTAATACAAAATATCAGGGTCTCTGGGATTTAGTCTGTTACCTATTGGGGGGGCTAATTTATCAATTCTATCGGCATATAGATACGATGCACTAAACCTACAAGGGCGCAGGGTTGTGGGTGAACTAAAGCAGTGCTTCTCAACAGCAGTCCTTAAGTACCCTGAACGGGCCAGGTTTTCCAGTTTTACTTTTCTTTGCACAGCTGCTTTGAATACCAATGACATGGTATTGATAAAGAGCTATTTAACCTAAGGGAAGTTCCCAAAACATGGCCCGTTGTGGGTACTTGAGGACTGAGGTTGAGAACCACTAAAACTAAAGCAGCTGCCGACAGCTTATATGGCTTGGGGGTGGTGGGCTACAGGGCTGATACCCAGTTCTACCACCAAGTAGCACCAGGGGGCAGAGTGACAACTTTGTTATAACCTTGTTGGATGGCTTAGAGCTGGACTACGGTGGGAAAACCTTCCCCACTCAAGTCTCTGTGGGAAATGATACGTTGGCAGTAACAGAAGCCGCCACCAGCAACTCACCCAAAATTCTATTCAGCTCAGATAGAAGCAAAGTTAGAAAAATAATGGAAATATCGTCTTGCCAAATGTAGCCCTTTAAATTAGAACCAGTCCTGATTGGCTTAGTCTTAAATAACGTTAAACGTGCTGGGAATATATGTAGTTCAATAAAAAATGTAAACATGCTGGGAATAGAACTACATGTATTCCCCCAGCATGTTTAAAGCTCCTCTTGTGGGTCACAGGAGTGTACCTTTGCTTTCCAGTGACCCAGAATCAGCCTAAAGCCCCACCATCACAGACGCTCCAGGCACTAAAAGGATCCCGACCATGTTGTCAGGATCCACCCAGCTGTCTCCGGTTCTCAGCATGGCTAAGAGCTGGAGCCAGCTGCGCCTGCCCCCCTCCCCAGCCTGGCACTCTAGAGAGCGCTGGAGGGGCAGAGCAGAGAGCGGTGACTGACAGTCACTGCTCTCCACTCTGAGAAGACTGAAAACAGTGATCAGCAGCCATGTGGTTTTCGGTCTTAGAGCCGATATGGGACAGCTGCAGCATCACATTGGTAGATGCTGCAGAACTGAGAGGCCTATAGAGGTTTGTTGTTTAAAGCGGAGTTCCACCCATACAATCAACTTTTCAGAAATCAACATCATTATGCATCAGCAAAAACATTTGGATTTTTTTTTTTTATTCACCCCTTCAGCACTGTTGCTATTGGGTCCTTTGTATTCTGCCACTTCCTCTCCACGGCGCCTGACATCATTTCCGCCGGCGCCTGTGCTCCTGGGAGATGCTTGTCATCATTTCCAAGGAGTCAGTGGGCAGCGCCAAGAGCTTCGTTGCCATCACAATGCGGCGGCCACTTCCAACAACGCCACCCGTTGTGATGGCAACGTCAGAAGTGTACGCCGCTGCGAGCCGTACCTCCTGTGCATGCGCGAGAACGGGCGATGCATGCTGGTCGCTCAGCTGCACCTGATCCCGGAAGATAGTGCTTGTGGGCTTCACATGCCCACAAGCACTATGGAAATTGCCAGGAAAGAGGAATATAAGATATCTTCCTCTGTGAAATCGGCAATCGAGTGGCGATACATCACAGAAAGGTGAGTGCTATAAATAGAACTTTTAAACTAACGATAGTCATCAAAAAAAAAAAGAAAAAAAAATGTAACAGTTGGAACTCCGCTTTAAAGTCCATGCTTCTCCTTTATGGGTGGACCACTGTCCTTTTTTCATTCATATACAGTGCATTCATAAGGCTGGGTTCACACTATTGTGAATTCACATGGCAGGAGCTCTCTATGAAGCCGGTTCACACATCTCTGGTGCGAATTGCACAGGAGTCCTTTGTGTCTTTTCGTCCATTTCAGGTCCCAATTCGGGCTGAAATTGGACCTGAACCGGTGAATGGAAATGCACCGGACCCCTGTTGTGAGCCGCTCTGTGTGAACCCAGCCTAAAGTATTCAGACCCCCTTCACTTTTGCTCTGTTGCAGCCTGATACTAGTTTTTTATTTTCTCATAAATCTACACTCAGTACCCATAACAAGAATTTTAGAAATGTCTGAATACTTTATGAAGGCAGTGGAATATCTTGCAGACACAGTATACATCTCCAGTCTGGCTGGCAGTATAGCCCTTCAGCAGGACTGGTGAGGACAGACATGCTCAGTACTACACCCTACCATGCAGTTCCTCACCATACCACTGGAGGGAGGCATTTTCCAAAGTGCTCATGAAAATCTGAAAAAAAGTCATCTAAAATCTTGTTGCATTATGGAAGATTTGCACACACAGTGCTTACAATGGATGTGGCCTTTCCTGGCCTGTAAAATTATGACTAATTGAAGCTCCCAGATCACCAGATTATAGAGAGCATTAATGGATTAAAAAATAAACATACGTAGTCCAGCTGCTGTGTACAGGATTTATGTGACTGTAACCAAACTGGCTCATGGTAATAAACACACACTTGTCAGCCTAACAGTTCCCATCGCAGTATAGAAAACCCTTCCTGACAGTTTTTTCATAACTCCCATAATGTCTATACTGTGACAGGAATTAACGTCGCACTCCTTCATAACATAAATTAAAAAAAAATAAAAAATTACTGCTGCAGTGACTTGGAATTCTGGGACTGCTTTCACCATTTGATGCCAATCAATCAAAAAAAAAAAATGTCACTTACACAAATGATCCTATCCCATTGGATGGCAGGGAATGCTGGGCCTTGTGGTCCTGTAGAAAAAGTAGGCTGTCTGAACTAGTATATCATGAATATTAAATGAGGAAAAAACCACAGGCGAGCCATCCAGATTAAGAGCATCCACAGTTCATCTCGGGCATCGATGAGGTCACCGGTTGCCGTCATCTGATCCACCACAATTCTTCCAAACAATGCATGGAAAAGGTCAAAGGTTAGAAAGCAAATGGATAAGCTAAGAGATTGTGAATATAAGACCCCATCCATACAGGGAATTAAATACGCCACTTTTAGAGGTGTTTTTGTGGGTTTTTTCCCTGCTTTTAAACGCCCTTCTATGTTGTCCTTGCACACATTGTTTTTTTTTGCCTTTAAACACCTAACAAAAAAAAAAAAAAAAAACCAAGGCCAGCGCATTTTGAAAAAAAAAAAAAGCCATGCTCACATAAACATGTGTAAACGTGCTTTTAGCACTAGGCACATTTAGCGCTTAGGTTATCATTCACTCCAATGGCCAGAATATACTAAATCCTCTTTTTTTTTTTTTAATTAACATCTCATACTAACCTCCACTGTGCAGTTCGTTTTGCACAAAGTGGCCCCGATCCTCGTCTTCTGTGGTCCCCCAACGGCGCTCGTGGCTCCTCCCTGCATCGGAAAACCACCTAGGAGAAGCGCTCTCCTTGGGAGTCCCCGTGCGGGTGCGCTCCGAGTCCAGTATTTGCGTCCATAGAAACAGAATGCTGGACACGGCCCCGCCCCTGCATCATTGGATTTGATTGACAGGAGCCAATGGCTGCGCTGATATCAATCTATCCAATCAAGAGCCAATACAACGGGCAGAGAAGGAGAGCGCGTCTCTGGCGTGGGAATTACGGGGCTCTGGTGAGTAAAATGGGGGGTGGGGGGGCTGGGCGGGTGGTCAGTGACAGGAGGTTTTTCACCCTAATGCGTAGGATGCATTAAGGTTAAAAAAACACAAGGGTTTATTATCCCTTTAATATTCTGGCCATTTGAATAATAAAAGAAAATGCCCAAGGCGCCTAAACGAGTTTGCAAAATGCGGCTTTAGGCGCGTTTTTAACACTGCTTTTTTCTCCCCATGGGCATAGGCAGTATAGGAAAAAATAAATAAAAGTCCTGTGTAATTGAGGGCTTGGAGGAAAGCATGCCTGCTGTAAGTCCCAGAACATACATCACATACAGTATATGCAGTACCTGTGTCTGATTGGCTGTACACCATCCAGGCTCACATAAGGAACTCACCCTTTCCTGCTTGCTCATATAACAGGTAAGCAACAGTTCACAGAACAACAAAAGAGAGTGAATGACTGACATGCTGCAGCAATGCACAGATGAAAGACTGACATTCTGCTTTATATATAGTATGACATTTCAGCTATACAGGCCACCGAAAAAAAAAAAATAAATACATTTTTTTTTTTAACTGTAGTGTCTTATGACCCCTCTCAACATCCTCTGCACCTCCTTCCCCCCTCTTTGCGAATTCAGACAGAAGTGAGAAACGACCTTCATCACAATTCGTAAACCATGGCTCAGTGCTCTAAACCGGTTACCTGCAGCCCTGGGCCCAGGATTACTATAGAGCCCTGCTGAATAGTTATGCCTTGCAAGCACTCGAAGACTGCATTTTCAGGTAGACCCAACGCCACAATATTATAATTTCTAAATTCACGCCCGTACTGAAAAGAGGCTGAATATTCGTCAGGAGTTATGCTTTGTAGAAAAGGCTTTTAGATTACACGGGATGGCCAAGATATTCAGACAAATCTCACTGGTATCACTCCCCAACCACATAAGATATATATGAGGCTGGGAATTGCCTTTATGTTCTGCATTCATTCTAAAAATGAAAATTAGGTGTTGGTTTACCCAAAAAATTAATTTTTATTAATTTAAAATTGACAAAATGAATAAACTAATTTTTATGACACTAAAGAGGTAAAAGATGAGGTTTGCCCAGCAACAAATCTAGTCTCATTATGCCCTTTATTGAAAAAAAAAAAAGAATAAATTAGTTTGCTATGGAAAGCCAGGCCTTTAGAAGTCCTAATTGAGAAAAAAAATGCACACACACACAATGGTAGACCATACAGTAAAGGACACATGATCTATAGTAATAGAGCATGAGATGCCTCCAAGCAATAAACTGAGAGGTGGGCAACAATTAAACGGATAACAGGCCTTCAAGATAACAAACCGAAGCGTGCATCACTAGAGGCTTGAAGGTCCATCCACCCAGGAAAATTTTGAGAAGGTATTGGTGTAGAAACTTCTCCAGCGTAGAAGAGGTCCATCACCTGAAGGACACTAGCGAAAAACTGGAGCCCCACAGAGAAGTTGGGGTTACACAAGGGGGCACAGGGGGACATTCCCAACAAAGCTTTTGCTAGTGTCCAATCACCTGAAGGTAGCAGCACCTAACCCATGGTCTGTGATTACAGATCCTTTATACAGTACAAAACAATTATAAAACTGTCACGGAACGTCCCACACTCCGCTTGAGTGTTTCCGTCAGTATACTACTTCCTCCAAGTCTGGATACAGATATCAGATATTCCAACCACTCACAAAGCACAAAACAAAGCAAGACTTGCTTAGATGCTAACATGGACTCATTTATCAGAACCAGAATACAAGACTTTTTATACAGTAGAAGAGAAGGTTCCCTCCTCCTGCTCATATTACTCTAACAATACACCTGTAACAAATTAACATGAGCTAATTTACTAAATCATTTACCCAGACTAGGAGACTTAGAGACATGACCTTTGGGTTTAAGACTTTACATCTCCTAGCTCATTGACTATTCAATACACATTACCATAAACATCAACACAGGGTTAATCAGAACAAAGAATTATATGTGGAATACCCTTAGAAGCTGCGGTAAGCCAGACTAGACTCATTTACATTAAACACATTATAGCAGACATCAGACAGGTGAGTGGAGTTGATATTAGCATCTCCTCACAGTATGAGTCCCAACAGTATGAGTATCAGTCACTATTGCTAATATGGCAAATACAGGGTCCCCAGAGTCTGTGTCCTGGGGGACAAGGACCCGAAGCCAAAGTAACAACACCTCAAGGGTACCCCAAACGCCAGGGCCCATAATCTGTAGGCAAGAGGCTGACATTCAGTACCCTCCAAAAGCCTCTGTCCTGGGTGAGTCTGTCACAAAAATTTTTTACCACATGCTGGGGAGTTTCTATATGACGTGACATGCACAAATATACACAACCACAAATCTGGACAGGGGGGGAAACGACAAACACAGAACTGATCCCCCTTTCCTGGGGAACAGCACAATCCTAGTTCACAAACTCCAAATCTAGCCAGAGGTACCTGTACAAATGAGCCACATATATATTTGCCCCCACACCATGGATCTTCAAATGTCGTCTAAAGCTTTTATTGCAGAAAGATCACAAGTGCAATGTTTCAGAGCCCTTCGCCAGGCTTGCGATAACAAATGACCCACCACAAACTCTGTTCAACAAACTATCCCTGTATAGATTGAGCAGCCTCATTTACTAACAAACTATAGACATCACTTGCAAAGAAAGCAGAGCAAGAGCTACTTACCGGTGTCTGTATTAAGGATGTGAATGAAATACCGCCCAGCAGATAATTCAATAATCCACAACATACTGGCCTGCTATGGATCCACATGCCTGCTTGAAACAATGGAGTTTCTGAATTTTCAGGAGCATATTAGTCATTGCAGGCTGTGTGATCTGAGCTCAAAACAGACCTACCTAATTCTGTAATGACAATAAATATACCACTTTAAAAAACTTTCAGAGCTTTCATTTGAAGGTGTATTAGTTATTTTTACTGTGCAAGTATGCAAAAAGTTATCTCTAATGACATGTGCCCCATCTCTGGCTACCGGAGCTTTTGTCAAATCTTTAGGTTTATTCAGCCCACAGCCTTCTGGTCCAGCACAGAGATCTGTAGTTCTGACTAACACAGAGATCAAAGGTTGTATGCTCGCTTGGCACCTCCTCCATTCAGAAAAGGCCTACATTCTCTTCACTGATTGCAAGCAGTTCTGAGATTTGAGGATGGAGATTGTGACGTTCATACGCCCCTGAGGCTCCCACAGACAATAGGCTATGCGGCATCATTCTCATTAAAAAAATGACGTAATTTACCAAAAGGACTGTTTACTCACAATATACCGTATATAATAGAGTATTGTGCTTATATTTGAGTCAAGCACTTTTCTGCAGCAGAGAATGACATTTTCCAAACCGACTTTGGGGCCCCGTATCTCAGGGCCACTTGGTGTTAGGAACTTGGTGTGCAAACCCAGTGGAACTAGCACTACAACATAACCAAAGCTGGGGTTCCTAGCACCAAGTGGCCCCGAGATACGGGGCCCCAAAGTCCATTCGGAAAATGTCATTCTCTGCTGCAAAAAAGTGCTTGACATTTTCCGAACCGAATTTGGGGCCCTGTGTCTCGTGGCCACTTGGTGCTAGGAACCCCAGCTTTGGATATGTTGCAGTGATAGTTCCACTGGGTTTGCACACCAATTTTGGGGTTCCTAGCACCAAGTGGCCCCGAGATACGGGGCCCCAAATTCGGTCAACTGTGTCCATCTGCAGCAATGTCATTTGGGGACCCTTTGGGTCCAGAGACTCCAAATTTTGGCTGCAGCTAGGGGGCATCTAAGAACCCTTAACTACCGAGTTTGAAGTTCGGGGGACCTATGGCTGCAAATGGGCATTGTTGACCCTCTTTTCCACTTACAGTAGCTGCACATTTCTCACCCTAGGCTTATACTCGAGTCAATAAGTTTTCCCAGTTTTTTGTAGTTTCGAGTACACCCAATTCTGATGTCATTTGACACCACTGCAAACTTCAGGAAACGCATGTTTATGCAGTATGACAGGTCATCACAGGATAGACATGAGGAAGAACACCTAAAAATGACCAAAATTCCCTGCTCTACCAATTTTTAGGAATATCTGTCCATAATCAAACTTTCTAAGAACAGCCATTTCCCAGCTAAATATACAACTCAAAATCATCAGAATGCTGTCTTATTTAGATGTAAATCTTCATTGAATAGTTGTTTTTTTTTTTAAAGCAGCATGCACCATACTCATTTTTTATCCTTAGTTGCATCCATCGCAGTGTTGGTAGTCTCCTGCATCCAAATCCATGCACTTGCTCCAACAATTGCTGCACAAATCCCAGGGAAAGATTCCTGTTGGTGACAACAGTGGTCCATGTCTGTACAATGTGAATTGGCACAGCCACTTGTAGTCTTCATTGGGAGAACATGTAACAGGGCAACAGCACAGGAGCACAATTGGGAAACGGGTCACATCGTTGTCACCCTATTACAGGAAGTGGCTTAAAGATCTTCATGGCAGGTTTCCTAGAATTCATTGAAAATTGGAATATTTAACTGCTTCCTGTTCATATATAGTATATACAGCTAGAAGGGAGCAGTGCCAATGTGAGCGGACGTACCCGTACATCTTCCCTGATCGCCCATTCGTGCGCTCTCTAGAGAGCGCAGTGGCAGGATCAGTGAACCCCTGTGTCCACCGGACATAGCCGATCACTAATTGTTGTTCCCCCTCCGTCTGGCTGGATCAGAGGGCAGTCAGTCCCATTCACATCCGGCTGCCCATAGAGAAGGGAAAACTCTGTTTGTGTCTTATGCAGAGTGGACACAGGCCTGTCACAGCCCCCCCCCCCCCCCGCTCTGCACAGAAAAAAACTAATTTGGAAAACGTGAAAGGGGCCTTACAGTGATCATGTAATAAGCAATCAAGGTGTAAAAAAGAAAAAATCCAGACCCTCCCAAAGTAGTAGCGTGTCACTATGGTAACACTGCACTGGTCTGGTGACAGCATGTAAAAAGATTAAAACATTATATATTAAAATGACACCTTTGTGAAAAAAAAAAAAAGGAATTTTCCAAAAAATTGTGACCAAATTCTAAAAACTCACCATGCCTCTTACCAAATACCTTGGACTGCCTACTTTCCAAAAAAAAAGGCCATTTGGGGGGCAATTGTACTGTCCTGGCATTTTAGGGCCATGAGAAATTATTATTATTCATGATTTATATAGCGCCAACAGTTTACGCAGCGCTTTACAATGTAGAGGGGGGACAGCACAGTTACACCACAGTTCAAATACAGAAGCGACAGGAGGGCCCTGCTCGTAAAGGTAATAGATGCGGGGAATGATTTGATGGGGTTGTTAGGCTTCCCTGAATAAGTGAGTTTTCAGGGATCTCCTAAAGGTGGACAAGTTAGGAAGCTAGGGGCTAATCGGATATACCGAGGCAGAGAATTCCAGAGGATGGGAGAGGCTCTGGAGAAGTCCTGAAGGCGAGCATGAGAGGAGGCAACAAGGAAGCTAGAGCAGTGTTTCTCAATTCCAGTCCTCAAGGCGCACCAACAGGTCATGTTTTCAGGATTTCCCTCAGATGACAGCTGTGGTAATTACTAAGGCAGTGAAACTAATCAAATCACCTGTGCAAAATAATGGAAAGCCTGAAAACACGACCTGTTGGGGCGCCTTGAGAACTGGAGTTGAGAAACACTGAGCTAGAGAGCAGGAGGTCCTGGGAGGAGCGGAGAGGACGATTTGAGCGATATCTGTAGATGAGGTTGGTGATGTAGCTGGGGGCGATGTTGTGAATGGCCTTGTATAGTGTGGTTAGCATTTTGAATTTTACACGGTGGGGTAGGGGAAGCCAGTGAAGAGATTGGCAGAGAGGAGAAGCAGTCACGGATCGGTTAGTGAGGTGTATTAGTCTAGCAGCAGCATTCATAATAGACTGAAGGGGGATAGCCTGCGTAAGGGTAGGCCATTAAGGAGAGAGTTGCAGAAGTCAACACGGGAAATAATCAAGGAGTGAATACGTTGTTTTGTGGGGTCATTAGTCAGGAAGGGTCAAATTCTGGAGATGTTGCGGAGGTTAAGGCGGCAGGATTTAGCTAGTGATTGGATGTGGAGGCTGAAGGAGAGGTCAGAGTCAAGGATTACACCCAGCACCCTGGCATGTGTGGAGGGACCAATGGTTGTGCTGTTGATCTTAATGGTAAAGTCATGGGGGGGAGAAATATTACAAGCTCAGTTTTAGAAAGAATTGAGTTTGAGAAAGTGGTTTGACATCCATACCGAGATGTCATTCAGTAAGTTTGCAATCCGTGAGGAGATCGAGGGAATTGAGAAGTGGAGAGATAGATCTGGGTGTCATCGGCGTAGAGGTGGTATTGGAAGCAATGGGAGGTTATCAACTGGCCCAGAGAAGAGGTATAGAGCGAGAATAAGAGGGGCCCAAGGACAGAGCCTTGGGGTACCCCAACAGAGAGAGGAGTAGAGGAGATGGAGTTGTGACACTGAAAGTGCGCAGAGATAGGTAAGAGGAGAACCAGGATAAAATTTAGACAATCAGTACTAAAATATTTTCAAACATACAGTGGATATAAAAAAAAAAAATCTACAAAATGTCAGGTTCCTGTGATGTATAAAAAAAAAATGAGACAAAGAAATCATTTTAAAACTTTTTCCACCTTTAATGTGACCTAAAAACTGTACAACTCAATTGAAAAACAAACTGAAATCTTTTAAAATAAAAAACAAAAATAATATGGTTGCACAAGTGTGCACACCCTCTTCATAACTGGGGATGTAGCAGTGTTCAGAATTAAGCAATCACATTCAAACTCATGTTAAATATGAGTCAGTACACATCTGCCATCATTAAAGTGTCTCAGATTAACCCCAAGTAAAGTTCAGCTGTTCTAGCAGGTCTTTCCTGACATTTTCTTAGTCGCATCCTACAGCAAAAGCCATGGTCTGCAGAGAGCTTCCAAAGCTTCAGAGGGATCTCATTGTTAAAAGGTATCAGTCAGGAGAAGGGTACAAAAGAATTTCCAAGGCATTAGATATACCATAGAACACAGTTAAGACAGTCATGATCAAGTGGAGAAATAATGGCACAACAGTGACATTACCAAGAACTGGACATCCCTCCAAAATTGATGAAAAGATGAAGAAAACTGGTCAGGGAGGCTGTCAAGAGGCCTACAGCAACAATAAAGAAGCTGCAGGAATATCTGGCAAGTACTGGCTGTGTGGTACATGTGACAACAATCTCCCGTATTCTTCATATGTTTGGACTATGGGGTAGAGTGGCAAGACGGAAGCCTTTTCTTACCAAGAAAAGCATCCAAGCCCGGCTATATTTTGCAAAAACACATCTGATGTCTCCCAAAAGTATGTGGGAAAATGTGTTCTGGCCTGTTGAACTTTTTGGCCATAATTGCACATCACCAAAAGAACACCAAACCCACAGTGAAGCATGGTGGTGGCAGCATCATGCTTTGGGTCGGTTTTTCTTCGGCTGGAACAGGGGTCTTCGTCAAGGTAGAGGGAATTATCAACTGTTCCAAATATCAGTCGATATTGGCACAAAACCTTTAGGCTGTGTCCACACCTATGCGAATTGGATGCAGGTTTCCCACATCCAATTCGCATAGCAGGAGAATGTGACCGGCTCTCTACAGAGCCGGTTCACATATCTCCAGGGCAGTTGCGCAGCGCACAGAAACGTTGTGCGTCTTTGGCTCCGTTTCAAGGCAGAATTCAGGCAAAGATTCGGCCCTGAAAAGAACAGGGAGGCAGAGGGGCAATCTGTGGCCAGTTTAGGTGTGAACCGAGCCTAAGTCTTCTGCTAGAAAACTGAACATGAAGAGGAACTTCATCTTTCAGCATGACAATGACCCAAAGCATACATCCAAATCAACAAAGGCATGACTTCACCAGAAGAAGATTAAAGTTTTGGAATGGCCCAGCCAGAGCCCAGACCTGAATCTGATTGAAAATCTGTGGGGTTTTCTGAGGAGGGCTGTGCACAGGTGATGCCCTCGCGGGATGTGACAGATTTGGAATGTTTTTGCAAAGAAGAGTGGGCAAATATTGCCAAGTCAAGATGTGTCATGCTGATAGGCTCATACCCAAAAAAGACTGAGTGCTGTAATAAAATCATTAACAAGTAAAAGGCGCAATGCTCAGATACCTCAATATGACAATACATGGTCCATAATAGTCCAGAGGCAATTGTCAAGGGAAAAATAGGCGAGTCTGTCAGGGCTGCCACCAGAGATACCAGAAGCAAGTTCCAGTAGAACTAGGAAGAAACAAGGAGAGGGGCGCCTCTGAGTATATATCAAACAATTCATTATAAAAACAATATCCACTCACATGGGAGGAGGTAAAGTTGAGTTTGGGTGCATCTCTATGGCCAGAGCAGGAACACAAAAAACAGCACACCAGGGTGTTCTCATGGTGCTCAACCATCCAAGGAGTGGGCAAGGAGTCTGATTCTTTCTTGTTTTACCATATGTGGGTCTCAGATACAATGCATCGGTCTATCCAACAGGTCAACACAATTGTCAGGTTGTGTGTTCATCACAAAATTGATGGTATTCACAGTGCCTCACTGTTATGGTATCCACATGTAGAGGCGGTCTTTCACCACATGATACTATCCTGCAACTGTCCAATGTGTTGGGGATTAAGCGGACAACACATTGGACAGTTGCAGGATAGTATCATGTGGTGAAAGACCGCCTCTACATGTGGATACCATAACAGTGAACACCATCAATTTTGTGATGAACACACAACCTGACAATTGTGTTGACCTGTTAGATAGACCGATACATTGTATCCGAGACCCACATATGGTAAAACAAGAAAGAATCGAACTCCTTGCCCACTCCTTGGGTGGTTGACCACCGTGAGAACACCCTGGTGTGATTTTTTTTTTTTGTGTTCCTGTTCTGGCCATAGAGATGCACCCAAACTCAACTTTACTACTTTCCATGTGAGTGGATATTGTTTTTATAATAAATCTTTTGATATACAGTGGCTTGCGAAAGTATTCGGCCCCCTTGAACTTTTTAACCTTTTGCCACATTTCAGGCTTCAAACATAAAGATATAAAATTTTTATTTTTTGTGAAGAATCACCAACAAGTGGGACACAATTGTGAAGTGGAACGAAATCTTTAGGATTTTTGAAACTTTTTTAACTAATAAAAAAATGAAAAGTTGGGCGTGCAAAATTATTCGGCCCCCTTGCGTTAATACTTTGTAGAGCCACCTTTTGCTGCGATTACAGCTGCAAGTCGCTTGGGGTATGTCTCTATCAGTTTTGCACATCGAAAGACTGAAATTCTTGCCCATTCTTCCTTGCAAAACAGCTCGAGCTCAGTGGAGGTTGGATGGAGAGCGTTTGTGAACAGCAGTTTTCAGCTCTTTCCACAGATTCTCGATTGGATTCAGGTCTGGACTTTGACTTGGCCATTCTAATACCTGGATACGTCTATTTGTGAACCATTCCTTTGTAGATTTTGCTGTATGTTTGGGATCATTGTCTTGTTGGAAGATAAATCTCCGTCCCAGTTTCAGGTCTTTTGCAGACTCCAACAGGTTTTCATCCAGAATGGTCCTGTATTTGGCTGCATCCATCTTCCCCTCAATTTTAACCATCTTCCCTGGCCCTGCTGAAGAAAAGCAGGTTCAAACCATGATGCTGCCACCGCCATGTTTGACAGTGGGGATGGTGTGTTGAGTGCGATGAGCTGTGTTGCTTTTACGCCAAACATATCGTTTTGCATTGTGGCCAAAAAGTTCGATTTTGGTTTCATCGGACCAGAGCACCTTCTTCCACATGTTTGGTGTGTCTCCCAGGTGGCTTGTGGCAAACTTTAGATGAGACTTTTTATGGATATCTTTGAGAAATGGCTTTCTTCTTGCCACTCTTCCATAAAGGCCAGATTTGTGCAATGTACGACTGATTGTTGTCCTATGGACAGACTCTCCCACCTCAGCTGTAGTTCTCTGCAGTTCATCCAGAGTGATCATGGGCCTCTTAGCTGCA
Organism: Lithobates clamitans; assembly: GCA_037952925.1. NCBI lineage: Eukaryota > Metazoa > Chordata > Amphibia > Anura > Ranidae > Lithobates > Lithobates clamitans. The sequence continues at coordinate 2,516,912 of JBBGZY010001775.1, forward strand.
TCTCTGATCAGTCTTCTCCTTGTCTGAGCTGAAAGTTTAGAGGGACAGCCAGGTCTTGGTAGATTTGCAGTGGTCTGATACTCCTTCCATTTCAAAATGATCGCTTGCACAGTGCTCCTTGGGATGTTTAAAGCTTGGGAAATCTTTTTGTATCCAAATCGGGCTTTAAACTTCTCCACAACAGTATTACGGACCTGCCTGGTGTGTTCCTTGGTCTTCATGATGCTCTCTGCGCTTTCAACAGAACCCTGAGACAACATTGGATCATTCAGAGATCCTCGCTGAACTTCTGGAGTGAGTTTTCTGCACTGAAAGTAAAGGGGCCGAATAATTTTGCACGCACCACTTTTCAGTTTTTTAATTGCTAAAAAAGTTTAAAATATCCAATAGATTTCGTTCCACTTCACAATTGTGTCTCACTTGTTGGTGATTCTTCACAAAAAAGTAAAAATTTTATATCTTTACGTTTGAAGCCTGAAATGTGGCAAAAGGTTGAAAAGTTCAAGGGGGCCGAATACTTTCGCAAGCCACCGTATATACACTCAGGAGGTGCCCCTCTCCTTGTTTCTCGCTGTAATAAAATCAAAAGGTGCTTCAACAAAGTATTAATTTAAGGGCCAGTTCAGACTATATGAAGTTCAGTGCATTTTTTTCTGCATCAAAAATGCATGGAAAGTAGGTTATATGGTTTTCAGTAGCATAGTAGAACATGCTGCATTTTTCCTGCACTGGACTGCTGTAAAACGCATCAAAAACACACTGCAACACACATGTCCTTATTTAAGGTTAAGAAAAAAAAAAAAAAAAAAAGAGGGGAGAAAAACAAAAAAAAAAAAGGTGGGAAAAATGCACTGGACTGCATCTAAAAACGGGCACACAGAAAAGCATCTGGAACGCATCCGGACTGTGTTTCTATGGTGTGAACTGGCCCTAAGGGTGTGCACACTTCTGCAACCATATTACCTTATTTTTTACTTCCCTCCACCTAAAAGATTTCAGTTTGTTGTTTAACTGAGTTGTACAAATTATAAATCACATTAAATATGGAAAAAAAAAAAAAAAAAAAAGAGAAAACAAAGCTCTATTTGTGTGAAAAGTGATGAAAAATTCATGTAGGTAAAGTGTTGCATGACCATGTAATTGTCAGTGCGACAGTGCTGGAAGTTGAAAATTGGCCTGGAAGTGTCTCGATTTGAGGTGTTAAAAACAATTTCTGAAATGACATAACGCTTCTATGAAATTTGTGTGTTTTTAAAGTAGATCAGTGGTTCTCAACTCCTGTCCTCAGGACCCACTAACAGGCCAGGTTTGCAAGATAACTGAAATACATCACAGGTGATCTCATTTGCTGCTCAGCGATTGCAGTATTCTAGTCTGCATCTCCCCCAAGGTAATACATAAAACCTGGCCTGTTAGTGGGTCCTGAGGACAGGAAAACCAGGGAAGATACCCTAAAAAGAGGGTCAACAAAGAACACTATTTGAAATTACAAACCAGCTTTATTATTTACCAAAAATAAATTAAACACCAAATAGAAATTTATGAGCAGTGAAAAAGAAGCAATGTGGGCAGACGGCTGCCACAGCCAATTAAAAATTGGACAACGTTGTCACAAGGGGGGGGTTTTATAAAAACAAATGGGGAGCCGCGGCATACATCCACTCAAACATATCAATCAATGCATCATACATCCTCCTCTAAATAATTGGAGTTGGTGAAGTCCATGTAAGTAGGGTATTGGTTTGCAGATATCAAGTTATCCTATAGGAAAGTATCCAAGATATCACGGACAGTTCTAATACCAGCAGTATGATGAGAGAGTAGAGTGGGTGCACGGTCTGGCCGTAAGATCTGGGTGTGATATAGTCCAGTATGGAGAGATTAGACTAGTTGCTAGTTGAATCACAAATAGATAATAGTTGTCTACCAGCTATATCAGCAGACTGCATAGGGAACCGTTTAGACTGCTATGTTAAGGGGATGTAAATTGCTTAGCTAAAACAGTGGGTGATTATCCAAGGAGACAGCAATAAAAGGATGCAGGAAAATCGACATACATTTGTAAGCGCTGAGTGGAGTAGGGAAGTCTCACCAATCACGCTGTCCTCGTCGTCGAATAGTGGCAATCCTTTGTTCCAAGTCTCTGTGTAGATGGAAATCACTTACGAGCCATTTGGAAACTCAGTGGGTTTGCAGTTTGAGTAAGGTTCCGTCCGTAGCTGAAGGCCTCTGTGAGGCGGTTTTTTCGATGCAGTGCGTGGCTGAGTAGAAAGGCTGTGATCAGCTGGTAGATGTAGAGTATAAACAGCAGGGCCAGATCGAATAGCGCGCGGCTCCCAGTGACGTGCTGACGTCACACCGCTGACGCGTTTCACCAGCCAATGGACGCTGGTGAAACCAGCGTCCATTGGCTGGTGAAACGCGTCAGCGGTGTGACGTCAGCACGTCACCGGGAGCCGCGCGCTATTCGATCTGGCCCTGCTGTTTATACTCTACATCTACCAGCTGATCACAGCCTTTCTACTCAGCCACGCACTGCATCGAAAAAACCGCCTCACAGAGGCCTTCAGCTACGGACGGAACCTTACTCAAACTGCAAACCCACTGAGTTTCCAAATGGCTCGTAAGTGATTTCCATCTACACAGAGACTTGGAACAAAGGATTGCCACTATTCGACGACGAGGACAGCGTGATTGGTGAGACTTCCCTACTCCACTCAGCGCTTACAAATGTATGTCGATTTTCCTGCATCCTTTTATTGCTGTCTCCTTGGATAATCACCCACTGTTTTAGCTAAGCAATTTACATCCCCTTAACATAGCAGTCTAAACGGTTCCCTATGCAGTCTGCTGATATAGCTGGTAGACAACTATTATCTATTTGTGATTCAACTAGCAACTAGTCTAATCTCTCCATACTGGACTATATCACACCCAGATCTTACGGCCAGACCGTGCACCCACTCTACTCTCTCATCATACTGCTGGTATTAGAACTGTCCGTGATATCTTGGATACTTTCCTATAGGATAACTTGATATCTGCAAACCAATACCCTACTTACATGGACTTCACCAACTCCAATTATTTAGAGGAGGATGTATGATGCATTGATTGATATGTTTGAGTGGATGTATGCCGCGGCTCCCCATTTGTTTTTATAAAACCCCCCCCTTGTGACAACGTTGTCCAATTTTTAATTGGCTGTGGCAGCCGTCTGCCCACATTGCTTCTTTTTCACTGCTCATAAATTTCTATTTGGTGTTTAATTTATTTTTGGTAAATAATAAAGCTGGTTTGTAATTTCAAATAGTGTTCTTTGTTGACCCTCTTTTTAGGGTATCTTCCCTGGTTTTTCTTATATGACTCAAGGGCAACTTGAACTGCATTCAGACTTGTCTGCATGATTGATCTATACTTACCAGCTAAAGACCAATATTGATTAATTAAAGTTGGTTGATCCGGGCAAACTCTCTGCTTTTTTGATCCTGAGGACAGGAGTTGATGACCACTGAAGGAGACGTGAACCCAGTCACCAAGTATTGGAAAAGTTCCTGCAAACACCCCACACACTCCTATGGTACACAGTGTGCAACTGAACCCAGCACTACTTAAAGAAAATTAAGTCTAATACAGTCATGTTTAACTTGTTTATTTTTCTTTATTTTTTCTCAAGCACTGTTTTTTTTTTCTGGAATTTTTCTCCAACAGGATAAAGAGGTTAAACATAAAAAAAAAAAAAAAAAATCACTCTATACAGCCCAAAAGATGGAGATTCAACCATCATTACAATGCCTGGGAAAAGGAAGGAGGGTGGAAATAAACAGAAAAGCTAATAAAAGTTAATTTACAAAATACAAGTATTGTGTTTCATTATTGTTTTTTTTTTACCTTTATACAATGCTAAATGTTCTCAAATGTTCAACAATTTCTTGCTGGAGAACTGAAGCCATTATTAATGCTTAGAACTGGACAAGGTTTAAAACAACATCAACGTTTTCAGTGCTGAGGACTGTCCGTGTCTGCACAGGATTAAAAAAAAAAAAAAAAAAAAATATATATATATTTTACATTTTTTTTGCTTTTTTGTTTTTATGGGACAAGAAAAACGATATATACAACTAAAATGGGAACGGGGAAGATAAATACAGTCTGAGTTTAACTCTTTGCATGGAAAGAGACTTTTAGTTGCTTTGACAAGGAGGTCTTCTTTCGGTAGCCGTGAGTGAACAGATTATAGACTGTCAGGAAGAACGACAGAAAATCGACAGCGAATTTAGAACATATAAAATGACGACCAGTATGAAGTGACCAGTTGTGAAAAGTACAGTAAATACAAACAAAAATACACATTTGGCTAAAGCTAGGAGATCACATTATCGGTGCACACAATGCCTCCCCCCACCTTGACAGAATATGAGATATTAGCATGGGGGTCACCATGCACAGACATAAGTGGCAAGACATACTTTAGTACTGGCTTTGGATAACGGGATTTAGGAAAGCTCGATGTGTTAGATTTTGATGCCCAACATTTGCCAACATGGTAAAAAACAAAAAACAAACCTAGGTAACCTAGACAGTTAATTGAAGGTTTCTTTTCATGGTGTGCACCCAGCAACAGCCACCAAGCAAACCTGAGCTTCAACCAGAGCAAAGCAACAGGTTCACTGTCATGCAAGCCTTCCCAGCGGAGCGAGTCTCATGCTACCGCATACCCAAAAGTACCAGGTATTCCCTTCTGCTCCGGGTGCTGAACAGAACAGTGGAGGAGCAAAGGAAAACAAATTTATGTTGCTAGGTATGAGGAGTGGATCAAACCAAAATGGTTGCTCTTGAAGGCTTCATGGTGCCACACGATGTAAATTTGGAAAAGTCGCCCATAAAAATTAAAATACAGGATGTGGCTGCACGTGGGTGACATGCTGGTACTTTCAGAACATATGCCCCTGGATGCAGGTCTGTCTGTACCTAGGGGGTGTATGCCCATGCACAAACTCATATCTAGCAGCGCAGACCCATGTAAAGCTGCCTCCTGTAAGTGACTTTTACGGGCGGCTGTTTGTAAAGTCTGACTGTTGGGTGGGGCAAATTTTACATCCAATTCTATGGCCCTCAGGTGCCCGGTGCATGAGAGGTTTAATGCCAACCACCTGGGCCCACAGGGGAAGCAAGCCCTGTTAAATTTAAAAACATTCTGGCATAGGCAGGTCTAATTCACACCACAGATGTTTCCCAACACCAGTCTGTTCGGGTGATGGTTTAAGTGTTCTTGTTACCCTGTTTCCCCGAAAATAAGACCCATCGTGATTGTCAGTGATGGCTGCAATATAAGCCCTACCCCCCAAATAAGCCCTACCCTGTTTCCCCAAAAATAAGCCCTACCCTGAAAATAAGACCTACAAGGACTTTAACTAGGGCTTATTTGGGGGGTAGGGCTTATATTGCAGCCATCACCGACAATCACGCTAGGTCTTATTTTCGGGGGAAACAGGTTACTTATAGAATCCGGCTCTTAAGGCCACAAACATAAATTGATCCCTTACAGTGGGTTGGCTGCACTTGTTTAGTCTAGGGGAGAGCTTTTTAAAATTAATCTGATCCTCCGTTTCCCCAGCAGATGGCACTTCTCCATTCTCCAGCAGACATCACATCCAGCGTAGGGTTCCTGCATTGGTCTTGATGGTGTCAGAATTTAGACCGCTGGAGTATGGGGAAAAGACACTGCGGGGACTGGTCTAGCAGCGCCTAAGATCAGGTAAGTAGACCTTCTCTATGCATCCTAGACCTAAATGAGCGATTAAACATTGCAGTGTGGAGCAGCCCCCCACTGTGAGGGATCATTTTTAAGATTCACAAAGTTGGGCTTTCAATCTTAAGCACCGGTTCTCATATTTAATATTTAAGGACTGCTACTCCAAAGTTATGTTTCATGTAAAAGACTTTAGATTGTATCTTGCATAGATATTGAACAGTTTCAGTATATTACGACAATTCAATTTTTAAATGAAGGTGCTTTATTTGGGGAGCGAAAGGGGGGGGGGGGCTTTAACGCATCCGATTTCCCGTTCAGTGATCCTCAGGACTTTAAGGCTGGGTTCACACATATGGGAATTGGATGTGGGTTTCTCTGCATCCAATTCGCATTACAGGCAAGTGTGGCAGAAAAATGGAAAAAGAACGGCCGCACTGCAAAATAATTCCTTTATTGAATGAAGTTACATCAATCAGACACAGGTCCAGATGATCGCTGACGTGTTTCGCACCGTTGATGGCGCTTAATCATAGCTGTAGGACTATCGATCGCAATCTGTTTTTTATACACAACAAAATATATAATGGTCGCCTGACCAATTGTATCTAATTCAGATAACGATCAGCTGTGGTCCTGCAAGAACCTTTCACACATGTGGGGGAGGAGAAATCAAGGAGGTGATCAAGGCAACCAATATGTTAGAATATTATCTCTTCTAACACATTTTCATATTACATGTTTTGTCTTGCACTTTTATTGATGGTTATACCTCACTTAATGGTTTTATTGGGTATTTGGCAGATACATGAATACTGTATGTTATGTATTTGATTTGGAAATATAATGTATGTACAGAGTGCCAAGGAGAGCGATCTGTTGGAGCCCATTAATCTAACAATCTAACCCTGTATTTATAAGGTCATTCTTATATATGTTTAGTTCTTTTTTTCCTTCATGGGATATTATCTAACATATTGGTTGCCTTGATCACCTCCTTGATTACTCCTCCCCCACATGTGTGAAAGGTTCTTGCAGGACCACAGCTGATTGCTATCTGGATTAGATACAATTGGTCAGGTGACCATCAAATATTTTGTTGTGTATAAAAGACAGATTGCGATCGATAGTCCTACAGCTATGATTAAGCGTCATTAACGGTGCGAAACACGTCAGGATTCATCTGGACCTGTGTCTCCGATTAATGTATGGATCAAGCTTTATTCGATAAAGGCATTATTTTGGAGTGCGGCCGTCCTTTTTCCATTTTTCTGTCATTTGACTTTGCTGAGCCGGCATCCTTCATCTCCCACATACTAGGACGGTGTGAACACAAGCGATACCACCTGGAGCGGTAATTACCTTGATACAGGCAAGTGTGACTGGCTCTCAATGGTGTCGGTTCACACACGTCTGTTGGTGGCCACGGTCCAGGTTGGAAAAGGGTCAGGCTCGTCTTTAGGTCCGGTTCAGGTGCAAAATCAGGCTAAAATTCGGACCTGAATTGCACCTGAACCGGTGTACAGTAACGCACCGGACCCCAGGTACGAACCCGTAACTGCACATATGTGAACCCGGCCTGTCAATCAGCAATGTATTCCTCCTATCTTTTGCCCAACATGGCAGCTTACATGAAAGGAATAGACTGCGATGCAAAGTGACAAATATCTCAGTTTCTGTACAGGTGTGGGTATAAACAGCAGTTCTTTCACAACACAAGAGTACTGTGGTCCTTTAAAGTGACCCTGTCAAAGTTCTCAATGGTAGTTACCTCTGCAAGACTCTTCACATTCATCACCTCTGGGAGAGTCAGATCTCTGTATCCCCTACTGCTGTTGTGATTCCATCTACAACCCTGTACGTTACTGCTGTGGTGACGTGGGAGTCAGAGGATGAAACCATAATGCACAGTAGGGGGCACAGTCATCAGAAACTCCTGGTGGAGTTAAAAGCTGAAGAGACTGATAGAGGCTGCAGTGATGGACTGGATGGGGGGTGGGAGGCATAAGCTGCTGTAGAGGGCATTATAGCGATTGTATGCCCACAAAAAAAAAAAAAAAAAAACACACCTGTAAGGCAAAGGCATAATGAGCTAAAATGCAATGCATACTAGACCATTATGAAATACTTACCTTAGAACGAAGCGCCAGCATCACCTCCTGGTCACCGCTGAGAAGAGCTGACATGTTCCGTTCCTTCTGCCTCTCTTCCGGGTTCGCGGCTCTGGCGCTGTGAGTGGCTGGAGCCGCGATGACGTCACTTGATTCTGGCACGATACGCCGGACCTTCACTGCGCATACCACTGATGCGGCTGCATGCAAGGTGAATATCTCCTAAACTGCACAGGTTTAGGAGATATTCATTTTACCTACAGGTGAGTCTTATTATAGGCTTATCTGTAGGTAAAAATGACCAAGCGGACAATACAACCGCTTTAATATTCCTCTTCTAGTACAGTGACTTGCCATTGACATATCACTTTAAAAGGAAAACTGTGCTGACATTAAAGTGGAAGTCCATGCTAAAACTAAAATCCCTGCATTTATAGCCACCAACATTCTAACACTAACCTATCTAGCCATGAAAAAAAAAAAAAAAAAAAATCAGTATACATACCTTTTCTGCAGGCGATCAGACCCAATCTCCAGTGGCGGAAGCTCAGCTCTGATCCCACGCTGAGCTGTCAGCCACGGCTTCTCTGTGTGGGCGGGTGCAGAGGACACATTCGTCAATGGAAGCCCCATAGAAAGTCTTTGGGTGAAGTCACTTCCCATTCATTTCACACTGTCGGCGGTGTCCTCTGCAGAGCTTCCGCCGCTGGAGGTCGGGTCGGATCGCCTGTAGAAAAGGAACAAGTACTGATTTTTTCTTTTCAGGGCTAGATAGGTCAGTGTTAGAATGTTGGTGGCTATAGATGCAGGGATTTTGGTTCTAGCCTGGACTCCCACTTTAAATTACTAGTTGCCTGGCTTCACAAATTCCTGAGTCACTGCCAAGAGCAAGTATGCTACAAGTGAAGACAGTGAAACCAGGACCCAAGTCTGACATATCTTCCGGTAATGACAACGAACTGGCAGCAGGTGAGCCAGACAGGTAGCATTTTTTTCCAAGGAAGAGATCAGCAATGGCAGCCTTTACATTTGTCCCAGTCTTGCTTCCGTCCAAAAGAAAATCATCTCATTTGAGTCAAATTGCAGGTTACATTTAGTGTCCCCGCAAGCCGCATTAAAAAAACCCTTGTTGAATTAAGAGAAGACAAGTTGCAAGATGGATATGCAACAACATTTTTAATACAAGCAGGCAGTTACGTAGCAAGTATTTACTTTGATATCACCAAATTAAAATAAGGAACGTGTCTAAATGGAAAACACAATGATTCAAAACCAAATTGGAAACAATTTCTTCTGTAAAGATGCTGTAGCCTACAAAGATTATAGAAGTACTAAAGCCCAAGGAGGATCGCTTGCTGCAGTCAACCAGGTCTTATAAAGCTGACCTTACATGCAATGAGACTGTCACATGATGCAAATTAGAAAAGGGACAATGTCAGGAGCGACTGGTAATGGAGGTGGAATCTAGTGCTGGGCCTTAAAGTGTATGCAAAGCCGGAATCTATTTTCAGTATGTCGTTCTTATTAAAGGACAGTCTGGAAAAACCAGACCAGGAGCAGAATTTTCAAAGAATGGTTGATCTATTGGTCCTTCAATTCCTTCAGTCTTCTGATGAGATTCTTCACTGACAGCAAAAAGGTGGTAGTTTCAGGTCGGCTAGCTACAGTTGTAATGCAAGTACCAGATTCCAACCAGCCTCATTTACCCACAATGCCAACCTTCCTTCTGCGATTGGCCATTTTTATCTGGGCCCGGGTGCAACATTTCTTATCCGACGATCCTGCGGGTACCAGTGCTTCCTATTGCCAATGCTAAGCCATTGCCTTCCACTTAATTGCATTGTCAGCCTTCAGTTAGGCATTGGGGATGCCCATCATATATACTGCATATGCCTCTTGCAGATTTGATCGCCAGCCCACCGGCCAACTGAACAGGTGCACACAGCAGGCTACTGCTAAGTACAAAACAGCGGCAGATTGGGGTTGTCAGCCTGCAACAGAAGTGCTGTTACTGGCAGGTTATTCAGAAAAAAAAAAAAAAAAAGCTTTGCAAAAGATTCACAAAACAATTTGCTTTTACAATTTGCGCTGGTACCGGCAGAAACGTTGCAACCGGGTCCAGATATAAATGGCCAATCGCAGAAGGAAGGTTGGCATTGTGGGTAAATAAGGCTGTTGGAATCTGGTACTTGCATTACAACTGTAGCTAGCTGACCTGAAACAACCACCTTTTGCTGTCATGTCACAGTGAAAAATCTCATCAGAAGGCTGAAGGAATTGAAAGATCAATGAGGCACGATGACAAACTTGCTGAAAAGTAGATTTTTCATTTTATATAGACTTTAAAGGCAAGCGGTTAAGATAGAAATACGGGGGGGGGGGGGGGGGGGGGGGTGTATTGCTGACTTATTTTTAAAAAGGGAAGGCTCCAGGGTTGTGTGCTCTTTATCCTGGCTCCAAATAGACATACTGACATACAACAAGAATACAGCTATAAAGATGGAATTGCAGTCCTGGCTTGTTCCAGTTCAGGCAGGATCAGGATGACAGCCCTGGAATCTGCACCTTTAAAAACAAGTCAGCTCTGGCAGCTATCCTATATTCCTATCCTCACCGGTTCTTTTTTAAAGATTTGGATTATTTTGAAACAAACTATCAGGTACCTTTGTGTATGGTCAGCTTTAGGCACTAATAAAACTATAACCAAAATCATTTGGTTAAAAATTTTAGCTTGAAATGGGCATTTATTTTACAGATTCTGCTCATTTTTTTTTTTTATACCCTGTAACCACATCATAGTTAAATAGTAGCCTTTGATTATCCTTCAAATAATCGGCATTTGGCATGTCAAGCATGGTCATCCTAGGACTAAACAGCGAGCAGACATTGCTCACGTGGAACACCATAAAGCTACAACAGAAAATGAAAACTTTCTAGAAATGTAATTTTTTTTTAAACTTTCTGAACTATGATCATGACTATGAAATGTTGCCTGTTCAAGTGATCAGTACAGGCCTTAACATACCCACTTGGCATCTGAACCAAGCCCTAGATCATCCTGCTGTGGAAATAAGTGCTTTCTTAAGATTACTAGAACATAGGAGGTACCTCATGGGTGGGATCTGAGATGCCATAAGCCCTTCCCCTTTCGTCTGATACCTCAGCTGCAGCCGCACTTGAGGAGCTAGTATGAACAAACTGTTACAAGCACACACTGTTCAGGCGTTAGGGAAAATGGGGAGCCACAAACTGCAGCAACTGCACCTCCGACTCCTGAGCTGCACACAGAGAGCCGGAGGGACGGCAGCAGGTTAAGTACACGGTGTCACACATACAACATAGCTTGATTAAAAGGAAAAAGAAAAAAAAAAAAAAAAGAAAAAGAACAAAAACAAGAAACAAAGATAACAAGGAAAAGGTAACAGATCTCTAAAGTTCTTAAGTTCACTAAAAACTGTGAAACTGGCGCTCTGCTCCGGGGATAAAGTTTGAATATCAAACAGAGGATTCTTCTGAAGCCAAATTGTCTTGTCGGATTTATATATATTTATATAGATTTTTTTTTTTTCCTTTGCAAGTTTTTCACCCGCCACTGTTCTTTATCTGTGGAGGGGCCGCGGTCTGGAGGAAGGGCAGGGCGGAGAGGAAGGGGGTCCCTCTGTGTCTTTGGCAGTTCGGGAGCTGCAGGAAAATCGGCGCGAAGGGCGCGGACCTCCCCAGTCTGTAGGTTCGCTGGTTCCCGCAATTTCTGGTTTTGGGGTATAGGTAAGAGGAAAGTGTCGCTTCTCCCAGGGCTGTACAGTCTGAAAAAAAGAGAGGGGAGGTAAATAAAAACTTCATGCATATCAGTTTACTTAAAGCCAAAATAACAAACACCCGCTTCATATTTTTCCTGCTATATACTATTCTGCAGATTACATTTTCTCCATTTTTTTTTTTTTTTGCATTTTTTGTAGATTGTTTACTTTGCTATGACTTTCAGGGCCATTCAATGCCCATATGTCACTAGGAAGGAATACATGAGGGTGGGAAGCAGAAGTAAAGTCAGGGTTGTCCTGGACATAAGGATCACAGCAGAAGGGCAGAGTTCAGGACTCAGGAGATGGGATCTAGAGATTTTCAAAAATATAAAAAATTCAACTGTCATCCAACCAAAACAAATATTGGTTATAGGCGATTTCCCTGTTAAGTAAAATATTTGCTGACTGTGTTACTAACAACTTCAGCGTAAACGCACTTCTACCTGCCTGGTAAATGTAACAATACCTTCAACTGTGTCAATGACAGCCCTAAACACCATCTTCACAAAAAAGAAATAAAAAGGCTTTAGCATACAAAATGTAAACTACAAAGCCTGGATAAGTTTACAAAGTTGCCAGCAGGTGGCACTATAAATTGCTCCCATAACAAATGCTGCCTTTTACTAGTCTGAGTTTATGAATGGCTGTACACACCTGGTACTACACATTCTACAAAAACAAAACCAAAACAAGTCGAATGTTCAATGGGTGAATTAAAGTAACTATCCAAAAAAAAAAAAAAAAAAAGTTTTTACTTTAGAGGGCAGATGGATTAGAACAGTGGTCATCAACCGTGTCCTCAGGGCCCACTAACAGGCCAGGTTTGCAAGATAACTTAAATACATCACAGGTCATATCCCTAAGGTAACACATAAAAACCTGGCCTGTTCGTGGGCCCTGAGGACAGGGTTAATGACCACTGGATTAGAACATCTGTTTTTTTGGGGGGTTTTTTTGCTGTCTATGTCCCCTTTAGGGAGATTCACTCACTATTTGTCCTATTTACCATTAAAAGTGAAAATAAAAGAAAATCCTAAATTTTGGGTTGTCCCCAGAAAAGTAATAAGCTGGGAAATCTTCTAAAGAGGACACTAGTTCTGGTGATCTGGGGGTTCCTAAGAGATTTCATAATTTGCAGGGATTTCCTCTAACTTCCTGGAAATCAGGCAGGACAGGAAGTGAAGGGAAATCTCCCCAATGAGACACAGATGTAAAAAAATAAACCTTTCATGGGTTATAACTCTCACTTACTCTATCCAAAAAGTAAAAAAAAAAAAAGGTTTGGCCTATAGATTTTTTAAGATTAGCAAATCTCAATGAATATCTAAGTGCTAAGGTCAATTGATCCACTCAGACTTGAAAAACAAAAAACCAAAAAAAAAAAAAAAACCAACACACCTTATCCTTTAAAGGGTATCTAAAAAAAAAAAAAAAAAAAAAAAAAGTACAGCAGATTTGGTAGCTGCATTAGTTTTATTCACTTGGTGATCCTGTCTGTAATTTCCTGACAACGGTCACTCCCTGCACTATATTTATGAAAAGCCTCACCTTAGTTCAGGGAGGGTGTTAGAACAAAAACAAAACACCTCTTCCCTCTCTCCACTGTAAAATACCAGTTACATCACTTACCGTCTCTTCATAACCTGAGTCTGACACAGAGCTCTGCGTCTCCTCAGAGATCAGACGCGGAGTGTCCCTTGAAGTGGGTGTGGGAGGAGCAGACAAGACGTCGGGGCTGAGCGGAGAGAAGTCAGACACAGCCTGCCAGCTACTGGTGTCAGGAGAGGGTGGCTGCATTGAGAAAGACTGAGGGGTCATAGAGCCTTCAGATGTCCGATGAGTCCTGGAAAACAGATTGACAGCGATTACACCTTAAGTCCTCATCATAACAACACCAGTATGGAGCAGTGTGCTTCCTGCACCCGCAGTAAGGGTGGCGTCACATTACCTGCTGCCCCGACGTTGAGGTGGGAGGCTCGTGCTCACCCACCTCGCTCGTTCCGACTCTTCACACTTTGCATGCAAAGCCGCAAAAGATGAATCTGAGAGATCCTCCAACTGGAATGAACAAAGAATGGATACAATATATTAAAAACAGATTTTTTTTTAAAGCGGTTTATTAAAGCAGTTCAATCACAAATCTCCAAAACGAGGGATTCATTTCTAATTTTTGATACCAGGTGTGGCCATGCAAATCATTTCGGTCTGCCTTTATGGTGAACTGTGCATCCAGATCTGATGGGTTACAGCACAGATGCAAACTAATAATATTCTTCTGTACTTTGCACTGGTCCAGTGAAGGGCTTTCTAGTTCCTATATTGAAAAATGTATAACACACGGTATTGGGCTGTGACAGCTGCAGCCAGCAGATTTGTTAGTAAAGAAACCTCATGTAAACACTGATTGGCTGTCACTGCCTGACTGGGAACCACAGAGATTGGCAGGGGGACTTTATGGCCTTATAGCCTTTAGGGAGGATGAGGACATCTTACAAGATTTATGCCCCGTACACACGGTCGGATTTTCCGATGGAAGATGTCCGATCGGAGCGTGTTGTTGGAAATTCCGACCGTGTGTGGGCTCCATCGGACATTTTCCATCGGATTTTCCGACACACAAAGTTTGAGAGCAGGATATAAAATTTTCCGACAACAAAATCCGTTGTCGGAAATTCCGATCGTGTGTACACAAATCCGACGGAAAAAGTGCCATGCATGCTCAGAATAAATAAAGAGATGAAAGCTATTGGCCACTGCCCCGTTTATAGTCCCGACATACGTGTTTTACGTCACCGCGTTCAGAACGATCGGATTTTCCGACAACTTTGTGTGACCGTGTGTATGCAAGACAAGTTTGAGCCAACATCCGTCGGAAAAAATCCATGGATTTTGTTGTCGGAATGTCAGAACAAAGTCCGATCGCGTGTACGGGGCATTACTCTTCTCCCACTAAGTCCTCATGCACACTGGTCTCTTGTAAACGCTGTGGAAATCAGCATTATAAACTTACCTAAGCATTTTTTTAAAAGCAGTTTAGGCGAGTTTGTCAAGAGTTTAAAATTGATTGTTAAGCCACTTCGTATTGTTGCTACAATCCTCTCTGTTAGAATAAATGATTTGCCCCACTGTATGCGTTTTAAAAAAAATCTGTCCATAAATACCTTATTTTATAGCGCCGCTCAGCGCTTACGTGACCGCCAGTCTCCAGATCTGACAGCAAAGCTGAGAATCCCCCGCTGACATCAGCCAGGAGGAGACGACTGCCGGTCACGTGACTGCTGAGTGGCGTGATAAAATAAGGTATTTATCTGTGGATTTTTTTTTTATTTTTTTTTACAAAAACACATACAGTGAGGCAAATCATTTACTATAACAGAGGATTGTAGCACCAAGCAGGAAGCGGGGGCACTGGTACGAGCTGACAGGCAGGGAGAGAAGGGGGAGGAAACAGGAGAGCAGAGCTGCGGATGACGGAGGTGAGTAAACTGACCACGGTGTCAGGGCTCAGCAGCCATGATAAACAGTGGTCAGTTTACAGGGGGGGAGGGCAGAACCAGACAGGCTCAGCCAGGTATTTCAGGTAATAGAACCAAATTTTACAGCACAAGTACTGTGCTGTATAACATAACATGCATTAAGGGAACATGATTTTTTTTTTTTTCTATGGATAACAAACACTTTAACCACTTTAAGACAAGGTGATCACCAAAGTGATCTCATGGCAAATATGGCGCTGAGACCACCTGCAGCAAACAAAAAAAATAAATAAATAAAAAATTGATACCGGGGTAATGGCAGCTAGCTGCTGCCATTATCCTAGTATTTACCTGTAAAGCCATGACGTACATTTACAGTTAGGCGATCAGCAAGTGGTGAAGCATGTTGTACAGCTGGTTTGTTGCTGCGGTGCCATATGTGACATGTCACACTGTGGTTCAACTTCATGTCTGACATTGCACCGCTAAGCATTTTGGTGGTACCGTAGGGTCCACATGATGCATGTAGCACAATGAATATACCCCGATAAAGTTATATATATTTTGTATATAAAAGTATATTTTTTCGACAAAAAAACAAAACAAAAAAAAACTGTTGGCATGGGAACCATTGACAGACTGCAGGCGTTTAGATGTTAGTTATTCCCCCCCCCCCCCTTTTTTTTTTGTGTGTGCGCAACTCAAAAGACATTATTGATCACCTACCCTCAAGCCTGAACAACAAACATCAGCTAATGAGTACTAAGGGAGAAGTACAGCCAAAGCTTATTTGGCTATACTTCTCCTGTGGATCACAGGCGTGCAGTTTGTTTTGCACTCCTGTGACCTGTTTTTAGCAGACAGCAGGCTGAAGCCCGCTGTTGTCACAGAGCTGGTCCAGGCTTGGGAAGGATGGCGACCATATGGTCGGGATCCGCCCACATGCCTGGACAGCACCTGGCTCAGCCTCTCAGCGAACCACTGAGAGGCTGAACTGGCCACCCCTGCCCCCTCCACAGCCCAGCGCTCAAATGAGAGCGGGGGAGCAGAGATCTGCTGACTGACAGACACCAGCTCTCTGCTCAGGGAGCCCTGAGAACCGAGCGATCCACCTAGGTAAGTAGGATTAAAAAAATAAAAATAAAAAAATACTTCTCTTAATTGTATGGGATGTCACTCACCTCGTCTATGTCCTTTTCTGAATTTGGAGTCAGAGGAGTGATTTTAACAACACGCCAGCTGTAGGAGGAAAAGGCAAAAGAAATTAGGATTCCCAGACCTGTATTGCTGTTACCCTGGAGCCTTGTGACCCATGTATGTAGCTGAACACAGTGGAGTATATGAGTACAGATGCAGGCCAGCCAAACATGAGCGTTTTAAAGAACTAGAAACTGCTAGCAATGTGAGTAGGGCTGATTAGAGGTTATAATGAGCACCACAGTGGCTCGTCACAGCACACAGATTCTCCATCCTGCAGGAAAATTTGTGCGGGTGGACACCAACGCAGAAAGGTTCTCTACACCATCACTGTGTCTTCTAATCCAGGAGACTGCAGAGTAACCTGTAGTCCATCAGCACGAGAAAATGTCACCAGCACACCATGATCTCCAAAATGGGTACAAAGCTTTATTCAGCAAGTACATCAGTACAGCAAATAGCAATGTTTCGGAACCACGCAGAACCCCTTCATCAGGCATGTGATATGTTACATGTCTGACGAAGGGGTCCTGCGAGGCTGCAAAAATTTGCCATTTTCTGTAATGAAGTGATCGCTGAATAATGCTTTGGACGCATTCTGAAGATCCAAGGTGTGCTGGTGACATTTTGTCGCTTTATTTACAATTACAGCCGGTGGTCTCTTCAGCACTCAATTATATATTCACCACCATTTCTACAGGAATGTTTGTGTTGGGAATAGTATATTGGAATCTGTAGTCCATCAGAGAGCCTATGCTCATTTCTGTGACCCCAGCAGCCTGCAGCAATGAATACAGGGCATATACATCCTGCCCAGGCCATTTTTCAGCGCTGTCACACTTTGAATGAAAATTGCGCGTTCGTGCTACACTGTACCCAAACAAATTTTTTATCATTTTCTTTACACAAATAGAGCTTTCTTTTGATGGTATTTAATCACTGCTGGGTTTTTTTTTTTTAGTAAAAAATAAGAGACCAAATATTTAGCAAAATACATTTTTTTTTTCATAGTTTGTCAGTAAATTTTGTAACCAAGTAATTTTTCTCCTTCACTGATGGGCACTGATAGGCTGAACTGGTGGGCACTGATGAGGAGGCACTAATATGCCGCACCTATGGGCACAAATATGCCGCACTTATGGGCACCGATAGGTGGCACGGATAGGCATTGATCAACAGCAGTGATGAGCAGCACTGATAGCCAGTACTGACTGGCATCGCTAATGGGCATTGACTGCTGCCACTGATTGGTGACACTGTTGGCACTATATTGTAATCAGGGAACTGATGATCAGTGCCATAATTACCTGTGTAGATGTCCCCCTGCGTAGAGATGCCACTGATCGGCTCTCCTTGCCAGTCAGTGTGAGGCGAGGAGCGCCGATTACCGGCTTCTCCATGTTTACATGTGACCGGCTGTGAATGGACACAGCCGATCACAAGGTTAAAGAGCCGTGGACGCGGCCCTTTACAGAGATCAGGGGCCGCGCCGCGTCCTAGCAACACGGCACGATCGTCACGCCCCCACGAGAGCGGCCATTCTAGGACGCCGTCCCAGAATGAGAGCTGCACCACCCTGCCGTCATGCGACGGTGGGTGGGCGGCAACTAGTTAAAGAGAAACCCCCCCCAAACAAATTTAAACTCCCTGCTGTC
Source organism: Lithobates clamitans (assembly GCA_037952925.1). Lineage (NCBI taxonomy): Eukaryota > Metazoa > Chordata > Amphibia > Anura > Ranidae > Lithobates > Lithobates clamitans. The sequence continues at coordinate 2,534,903 of JBBGZY010001775.1, forward strand.
TAGGGGAGGCTACTAATAACAGTTTCCCTAAGTACATTTGTCCGAAAGAGAAGAGCAACAATTCCTTTCCCTACCCACCTCCTTTACCTACATAGTAATTGCCCCTTAAGAAGCCCCTGATATGCAGGACAATCTGTGTGGGATGTTACCTGGGAGTGAGGATCTCCTTGTACTGCAGCCTCTCCACCCTGGTGGTGGCTGCTACTGACATAGGTATTACAATATTGTCAATGTCGTATGATGTCTCCAACCGCCTCTTCCTGGCAGCCTGTCAGACAACAGAAAGCAACAACATAAGTCTCTGCAACATGAAGTGTGTGAATTAGGAATGCATCTGTGATACCATTAGAGCCTCAGTTCAATCAAAGCAGGATTTAACAACCACCGTTTAACCATATATATATATATATTCCTGCCCTTCCGCCTGCAAGGGGTACGCGCCTCACCGGTGGGTCTGTTCTGCTGTGAAAAGTGAGAATTTTAGGGGAAAAAAATTACGTTAACAAAAAAGTGGGGGCAAGCCTTGAAAATAATTATTTAGGGTATCCTTATCCTCCTCATAGTGTTTGACTCAGCTATTTATCATTCATAGGGTCCATCATACTCCTTTAAAACTGTACTCTTGGGGTAAAGCAACTACATCAAATTGTCCAAGATGTACTACTGGCACAGGTACATTTATGCATATGCTGTGGCGATGTCCAAAGTTGCATCGCTACTAGGAGTGTGTATTTGATACTTTAAACTCCCTGCATTTTACAGCTTCATCCAAAAATTGCATTGCTATGGATTATACTGGAAGATACCCTCCCAGCTGAAATGCATGTGATGTGGGTGAGAACTATGTATATGGCTAGAAAACATAATACAAAAATGTATATCAAATTTCTTAAAATGGTGTTTCACCAAAAAAAAAAAAATTAGATGTCAGCAGCTGCAAATACTGCAGCTGCTGACTTTTAAAATAAGGACACTTACCTGTCCCGGGGTCCAGCGATGTCGGCACCCGAGACCGAGCCGTCCCTCGATCCTCGGGTGCTGCCTCCGCCATTCACACTGAGGGAATCAGGAAGCGAAGCGTTGCCGCTTCACTGCCCGGTTCCCTACTGCGCATGCGCGAGTCGCGCTGCGCGTCTTCACTGGTCCCCGTTGTGTTGTGGGAACTGTGTATTTCCCACAACACAACGGGGGTGGGCGGGGAGTCTGCGGCTAGCTGTACCCGGAAGTGGGTGCAGATACCTGTATTATACAGGTATCTGCACCCCCCTCCCCCCTGAAAGGTGCCAATTGTGACACCGGAGGGGGGGAGGAATCCGATGAGCGGAAGTTCCACTTTAGGGTGGAACTCCGCTTTAACGATAGATCAATGCAATTAATCTCAATTTAAGACGAGAGGAACTGACATATAAACATAGGTGTCCTAAAAAATTTATAAAAATTTGGCAATGGTGGTTACTTTCCAACTTGCCTAAGAACCACTCTAAAGCCAATGTGAAGTCTACACAGCGTGGTGGAAAATTTCTGCACTAGCAAGCCAAGTTCTCAAACCATAACCACTTGAAGACCAGGCATTTTGTGGCACTTTTTGTTTACATGTGAAACTTTTTTTTTTTTGCTAGAAAATTAGTGAGAACCCCCAGACATATATTTTTTAAAGCAGAGGCCCTATATAATAAACTGGTGGGTTTTACAATTATTTATGTCACACAGTATTTGCGCAGCAGTTTTTCAAATGCAATTTTTGGGGGAAAATACACTTTCAAATTTTAATGCAAAAAAACCCCACAATGCATAACCCAATTTTTGAGTAAAATATAAAAGGTGATGTCACGCTGAGTAAACAGACACCAAACATGCCATGCTTTAAAATTGCGCACGCCCGCACAGAACAGCAGCAGACAACGTAAATTTTACTATCCATAGACGACACTTTAAAAGCCTTTACAGGTTACCACTTTAGATGTACAGAGGTGGTTTAGTGCTATAATCACTGCCCATGATGCGACGTGCGCAGCAATACCGGCGTGGGACAATCGCCGTGCCGGCTAGCACAGGGGGAATTAAAAACAAAAATTTTCCCTTAATTATCAATTTTATTTCTTTTTTTTACGCTGTTCCTTCACTTTTTTATCACTGTCATTGCTGTCACAAGGAATGCAAACATCCTTGTGACAGCAATAGGCATGTGACAGGTACTCTATGGTCATTAAGACCCGAAATTTCTCATCTGCACTTGAAAGCATTCAAAAATGCCAAGATCTGCGTTTTTGAATACTTCTGATTTTCAAAGAATGCCACAGTTAAGATGCCGGTAAACCAGAAGTGATGTGATATCATCGCTTCAGGGTTACCATAGTGGAGACCCGATCGAAGCCGATCCAGGCCTTGCTCTGACATGTCAGCTAGTAGCTCGGGTCTCCCAGTGGGACAACAGAACTCGAGCAAACCGCAGAAGGCGCCCCCTCCCGCTGCTTGTAAAAACTGAGCGGCTGGTTAGCCGCTCTGGTTGTTATTACAAGAGAGCCAACTGTCGGCTCTAATAAACGGTACCAGGTGATGCCTACAGCTGCCCCGGTACAACCACTTGAATTTAAATGATGTACCAGATAAGAGAATTGGTGGTTAGTGGATAAAGTGCACTCTATGTCCATCACCTAAACAAAAAGACAACAGAGAAGCTATACTGGTGAACTAGTGAGTATGAAAGATAGTTATGTCTTGTTCAATGTTAGGGATGAGCACCCACAACACATTTTAAAAGGAAACCTTTAACTTATTAGTTGTATAAAAACTCAAACAAGAATTTAATCCTTTTTTAAACAGCCAAGAGTCATCTACCTGAAAGGCATTACTGTAAAGATGCCAGGGACCCCATTAACACTTCAATTTCCTATGTCCTCCAAAGATAAATGGGTGATTAATTGTGCAGAAATATCAGATTTTAACTGACTGACCTTTAATTGCCAGATGTATTTAAACAGGATTCCCTGAAAAAGACTGAGGAGAGAAGGCCTGGTCTGCAGAACCTGCAGGTAGTTTTATAGTACGCACGAGCTGGCAACTATCATTGCTGTTTGTGAAATCAAACTATCTACATACCGCAGCTGCAGCACTGAGTGAGGATGAATCCGATGGTGTGGAGAGCTGGCGCGAGAGAGGGGTGTGAGACGGAGATGGGCCAATATCTGCTGCAAGACTGGGCCCTGCTGGGTCCACCTCCTGTCGCCCTAGGAGAATGAGGGAGAAAAAAAAAAAAGAGAAGGTTAGCCCATAGGTCAATCACAGGGGTGTCGGCACTTGCATAAAACAGGCTTTCTGCAGTATCTCATTTACCATCTCTATCTATTGGGCTGAACTGACGTTTCTTCTGATGGGGTAGAGGGACAATAAGTGAGCGCTCAGGTTTCAGAGCTTGTGATCTGTCACACTTTAAGGTGCGTTGCAGGGGGTCCAAGTGCTGCTTCGAAGACAGCTCAGGAAAAGGCCTGTGTAGAGTTAGTTCTGCAACAAAAGGACACGGGTGAGAAAACATACAACACACCACCATCCAGCAGGTTACTGCATGATTCAATGTACTTTTAAAGCAGAACTAAAGTTCTCTCTTTTTTTTTTATGGAAACACTTTAAAGGATAAGTTCACTTAAAAAAAAAAATAAAAAGCACACGCAGGAAGAAAAATAAATAAATAAAAAGCACACGCAGGAAGAAAAAAAAAAAAAAAAGTGCATTTATTTTTTGACAGGAGAGTGCCAAGCATCCCACTATCACGGGTGCAATCTCAGGCTGCTGCACACTGACTACAGCTCTTGCCCATACCTCGGTAAGTAAGTTCCTGAGCAGTAAAGAGTGTGAATGAACTACAAGTGTGCTGATCGGCGCTCTTGCGGTTCATTGGTAATACAAGTCAGTTTGTCGCAATGGCGGACGGGACTTATAGTTTATTCATTCACATATTACAGTGAATTAATGACGCAGCTGTGTGGGTGGAGCCCCGCACAGCCACACGATTTCCAAAATGTGACAGCTGAGAGAAAGAGAGCCCCTACCCACTGTCACATTAGTTGCATGTTACATGTTAAACCCTAAATACTGGTGTAACATATTACTAAAGGTGAACCTATCCTTTAAAAATGCAAGTTAAAAATAGTGCTTGCACCAGCTGCTGTGCAGGCACAGAACAGGACCTTATGACCTCATGATTTGATCTCTGCTGACTACAGCTGATCCTTTCCACATCACCCCCCTTAGTATGTCATTACTCATTATACAAATGTAGGCGCTTATAGACAATCAATGTGCAGAACAATGTCTCTCCTGACAACACAATCAAGTTTTCTGGGTTGTAAAACGAGCAGCTGGCAAAATAGTGGAAGAAAGGGCGAATTTGTGGGGGGGTAAAAAAACACCCCATGACTAACCCAGTTCCTGGCATGCAACAAAAGTTGTTTCTACAGAGAACTTCCTGTAATGTAATTACCACATCACTTCAATCACCCCCTTCATCACCTCCCACCAACACTGTGAAGATGTAATGTATTAGGATCTACCTTATTCTTTGCTCAAGCAGGATCTCCCCTTCGCTATGCATTGTGGGTGGGCCCTCGCCATTCTCACGTACAATGCAGGACTGCTCGTTATGTATTGGACAAAAATAACGCCAGAGTGTGACTGGCAGCAGAGGACAGCATTACAATCTTATTCTTCTACCCCTAGACTAAACTTCGTCTTGTGTCATCGGCAAATTTCTTGTTTGAAGGATTCTACTGAGGTCATCTATGAAGCCCCTATAAATATACACATTTACTTGACACTTTATTAGGTAGACCTGTTCAAATGCTTGGTAACACAAATTGCTAATCAGCCAATCACATGGCAACAACTCAATGCATCTAGCAGTGGTGAAGATGACTTGCTGAAGTTCAAACCGAGCATCAGAATGGAGAAGGGGATTTAAGGGACTTTGAACGTGGCATGGTTGGAGGAGCCAGACAGGATGGTCTGAGTATTTCAAAAACTGCTGATCTACAATTATCTCTCGGGTTTACAGAGAATGGTCCGAAAAAGAAAATATTCAGTGAGTGGCAGTTGTGTGGATGAATATTCTTTGTTGATGTCAGAGGAGAATAGGCAGACTGGTTTGAGATGATAGAAATGCAACAGTAACTCAAAAAACCACTCATTGCAACCAAAGTAGGGTTGCACCAGTGGTAGTTGTTTGTTTTTTTGGGGGGGGGCGCGACACACCTCACCCTCCCGCGGCTGTCAGCTGCTTTACTGAAAGCCATACAGGGAGATCGGTGCTTGTAACTGCCCCCACCTCTGCACGGATCATCCCCAACTGTCCCGTATCCTTCTGGCTCCCCGAGTCCTCCTCCGGTTCCCAATTCGTCCCAGATCTGTCAGGATGGAGAGTGGAGGGAGGAGTCAGTAAATATGTCATTTATCGGCTCCCTTTCCTTTTCTGAATGCACAGAGTCATTGATCACTGACTCTGTTCATTCAAGACAGATCATCGTGAACGGTTTACGATGCTGCAGTTTATGAATGGGGAGAAGCCTCTGTCTCCTGTCCATTCATCTTCAGTTCAGCTGAGGCCGCAGAGAACGGGACTGGGGAACCTGAGTCCCTTTCCCTGTCTCAAAAGGGAGTCTAAACAGACCCCTGATCTCTCACCAAAGCCCCCCCAACAAAAAAAAAAAAAATAATAATAAAAAACAAAAATCCCAAAAAAATAAAATATAAAATTGTAAAAGAATATAAAATAAAAAACTACTGACAGTGCTGCATATTAGTGCCTCTGTCATGACATTAAAAAATAAGTATTGGTGAGTACTTACTTGGGGGGGAGCATGGGTACTTGTACCCGGTTTTAAAAAAATGGTATCAGTGCAACCCTAAACCAAAGTATGCAGAACACCATCTCTGAAAACACAACACATCAAATCATGGAGCAGATCAGTAACAGCAGCAGAAGACCACACCGGGTGCCACTCCTGTCAGCCAAGAACAGAAAACTGGGGCTGCAATTCGCACAGGCTCACCAAAATTGGACAATAGAAGATTGGAAAACTTTGCCTGGTCGGAGGAGTCTCCATTTCAGCTGCAACATTCAGATGGTCGGGTCAGAATTTGTCGTAAACATGAAAGCATGGATCCATCCTGCCTTGTATCAACGGTTCAGGCTGGTGGCGTAATGGTGTGAGGGATATTTTCTTGGCACACTTTGGGGCCCCTTAGTAACAATTGAGCATCATTTAAACCCCACGGCCAACCTGAGTATTGTTGCTGACCATGTCCATCCCTTTATGACTACAGTGTACCCATCTTCTGATGGCTCCTTCCAGCAGGATAATGCACCATGTCACAAAGCTCAGATCATCTCACCACTGGTTTCTTGAACATGACAATGAGGTCACTGTACTCCAATGGCCTCCAAAGTCACCAGATCTCAATACAATAGAGCACCTTTAAGATGTGGTGGAATGGGAGATTTGCATCAGGGATGGGCAACCGACAAATCTGCAGCAACTGCGTGATGCTATCATGTCAATATGGACCAAAATTTGAGGAATGATTCAAACATCTTGTTTAAGCTTTGCCACCAAGAATTGTGGCACACACGCACAGCCTTGAAAATGTATTCATACCCCTTGAAATTTTCTACATTTTGTCATGTTAAAACTTACAAATTTTATTGGAATTTTATGTGATAGACCAACACAAAGTGGTTCAAAATTGTGAAGTGGAAGGAAAATGATAAATGGTTTTCAATTTTTTTTTTTACAAAGTAATATGTGAAAAGTGTGGGGTACATTTGTATTCAGCCCCCCTGAGTCAATACTTTGTAGAACCACCTTTCACTGCAATTACAGCTGCAAGTCTTTTTGGGATGTCTCTACCAGCTTTGCATCTAGGAGGGTGAAATTTTTGCCCATTCTTCTTTGCAAAATAGCTCAAGTTCTGTCAGATTGGATGGAGAGCGTCTGTGAACAGCAATTTGAAGTCTTACCACAGATTCTCAATTGGATTTAGGTCTGCACTTTGTCTGGGCCATTCTAACACATGAATATGCTTTGATCTAAACCAGGGATCTGCAATTAGCGGACCTCCAGCTGTTGCAAAACTACAAGTCCCATCAAGCTATATATCTGGGTGTCATGCTTGTGGCTGTCAGAGTCTTGCTATGCCTCATGGGACTTGTAGTTCAACAGCTGGAGGTCCGCTAATTGCATATCCCTGATCTAAACCATTCCATTGTAGCTCTGGCTGTATGTTTAGGGTCGTTGTCCTGCTGGAAGGTGAACCTCCGCCCCAGTATTAAGTCTTTTGCAGACTAACAGATTTTCTTCTAAGATTGCCCTGTATTTGGCTCCATCCATCTTCCCATCAACTCTGACCAACTTCCCTGTCCCTGCCGAAGAAAAGCATCCCCACAACATGATGCTGCCACCACCATGTTTCACGGTGGGGATGGTGTGTTCAGGGTGATGTGCAGTGTTAGTTTTCCGCCACACATAGCGTTTTGCTTTTAGGCCAAAAAGTTCAATTTTGGTCTCCTCTGACCAGAGCACCTTCTTCCACGTTTGCTGTGGCCCCCACATAGCTTCCTGCAAACTGGACTTACAATGGCTTTCTTCTTGTTATTCTTCCATAAAGGCCAGATTTGTGGAGAGCACGACTAATAGTTGTCCTGTGGACAGATTCTCCTACCTGAGCTGTGGATCTCTGCAGCTCCTCAAGTTACCATAGGCCTCTTGGCTGCTTTTCTGATGAATGCTCTCCTTGCCCAGCCTGTCAGTTTAGGTGGACAGCCATGTCTTGGTAGGTTTGCAGTTGTGCCATACTCTTTCCATTTTCGGATGATGGATTGAACAGTGCTCCGTGAGATGTTCAAAGCTTGGGATATTTTTTTTATAACCTAACCCCGCTTTAAACTTCTACACAACTTTATCCCTGACCTGTCTGGTGTGTTCCTTGGCCGTCACGATGCTGTTTGTTCACTAAGGTTCTCTAATAAACCTCTGAGGGCTTCACAGAACAGCTGTATTTATACTGAGATTAAATTACACACAGACAGCCTATTTACCAATTAGGCGACTTCTGAAGGAAATTGGTTCCACTCGATTTTAGTTAAGGGTATCTGCGTAAAGGGAGCTGAATACAAATACATGCCACACTTTTCACATATTTGTAAAAAATTTTAAAAAACATTTATCGTTTTCCTTCCTCTTGACAATTATGTGCCACTTTGTGTTGGACTATCACATACAATCCCAATAAAATAAATTTACTTTTGTTTGTAACATCACAAAATGTGGAAAAGGGATAGGAATACTTTTTCAAGGCACTGTATACATACACACGCCATGAGTTACTGCACACTTTTATTCTGAAAGCAGAAGACAACAGGGCTTATTTAACATTTTTGTCCTACTCACTATGAGTATGTAAAACTCCAAGCGTGCGGTCTGTTCGCGGAATCTCTGTGGTGGAGACTGAATTCGAAGAACGCTGCTTTAGTTTTTTGCTGGATTTCAATCTGTCCATCTTGTTGTGTGAACGGAGGAGAGCATGGAATCGCAGACCAGCTGGAACATCTAGAAGAGACATACAAGAGAAGAGTCACAAGGTTCAGAGTAGGACCCTTACCCAGTGTTTCTTTTACCTGCTTTCTATTCCTGGGTCCAGCTTGCAGTCATATATAGATATTGACCTAACTATATTACCTTACTGCCTAGCAAGATGTATCAAATCTAGTGGTTATTACTGGACAACAACTGTAATTTATCCCTGGGACAATCTGGTTAGAATTGTATGGATAGTGAGTTGGTATTAAAAAATGGACATCAAAGTAGATTTAGGTTATTATGGTGGAATAAAGTACTCGCTGCATATAATACATTTTCCTCTGTGTATGGACACAAGTGTAGGGCCTTGCAGTATAGATTTTATTAGACACAAAACAAAGCGTGGTAATGATGTTTTACAGGATCCTGCATCTCCGTATTGTTTATGAGCATACTGGGTGTGATCCTTACTGGAATTTTGCAGTCATTGACTACTGAAGAAGGAATCTACCTCCAATGTTCTATACCTTCCTTAAAATAGAATAGGGAATGACCCCCTAGGAGGGTGCATTATACAGAACATTTCTAATTCTTTCAAAAGGATCGGTACAAAACATCAATAAGTGGGCATTAATGTACACAACAATGGCGTGTATTGCCTGCAGTTCTCCTTTAACTCCTTCCAGCCAACCGTACACATATTTGCGTTCTCAGCTTGAAGGGGTTATACCAGGGTAATGCCAGCCCGATACCGTTTTTTTTTTAGAGCCAGCGGTTGGCTTTTTAGTGATTACAACCGATGCGGCTAAAAGCCGCTCGACTGTTATCCTAATGCCGCATACACACGAGCAGACTTTACGGTATACTTGGTTCGGCGGACCGGAGTCCGTCGGACAAGTCGATCGTGTGTGGGCTCCAGCAGACTTTTTTCCCCCAAAAGTTCGACGGACAAAAACCGACGCTAGGGCAGCTATTGGCTATGAACTCCCTTGTTTTAGTCCGGTTGTACGTCATCACATACGAATCCGTCGGACTTTGTTTGATCGTGTGTAGGCAAGTCCGTTAATTCGGAAAGTCCGCCGAAAACCAAGTATGCCATAAAGTTCGGTCGTGTGTACGCGGCATAACGATAACAGCCCCCCCCTCCCACCTGGAGACCTGAGCCACCATCCGGCGTATCCGCTGGCTAGGCTGAGACCCGAATTTGGCTGCGATTTGAATACCAGAAGTGACATCACAACGCTTTACTCGGCTGCTAATGGCGCGGATTTACAAAAAACTGACAGTATTCAGAAACACGGATTTTGGCAATCTGAATACTTTTAAGTGCAAATGAGGCGTTCGGGGTCTTTTAGACCCCCGATCCCTCCATAAAGAGAACCCGTCACTGCCTATTACTGTCACAAGGGATGTTTACATTCGTTGTGATAGCAATAAAAGTGATCAGATTTTTTTTAAAGGGACAAAACTAAATAAAAAAAAACACATTTTAAAGCACCGCAAAAAAAAAGGAAAAGCAAGTCACACCCGCACTTGTAAACAGTGTTTAAAACACACATGTGAGGTATCGCTGCAATTGTCAGAGTGAGGGCAGTAATTCTAGCAAAAGACCTCCTCTAACTCTAAACTGGTGACAGTTACATTTTTTAAAAGCGTCACCTATGGAGATTTTTAAGTACTGTAGTTTATCGCTATTCCACGGGTGTGCAATTTAAAACCATGACATGTTATATATAAGGTTTGGGGGTTCTAAGTAAATTTTCTAGCAAAAAATACGGTTTTTCAACTTGAAGGAAATAAATGTCTGAAATAGGCTTAGGCATGAAAGGGTTAAAGAACCCGGTCACAAAAGAAAATACCCGTTTTAAAGATTCTTATGAAAGCAGCTGCCCCTAAATAAAGACCAAATATTAGCTCTGGGTAAAGGCGAATTCACACTTTTGTGAAATCGCAAAACAGCTGGATCGATTCACAGCTCCGGCTGCTCTGCGTCGCTGCTGCACATTGCATTTTTTTTGGACTGGCTTTATTTGAAATGTACAAAAAACACACTTCACTGCAAGGTCAGATGCAATGAGTCGCACTACCATATATTGCAGTGCGATTTAGACCAGCGTGCTGTGATAAAATGCAGCATGGATGCATTTTAGAGCAGCACTAGGCTGTGTTGCAGTGTAAATGGGACACATTGGAAACAATCGTCTTCTGTATGTCCCTGCGGTGATGGACGTTTTACAATGCGGTAAAACATCTGTCACCGCATATCGTAAAGAAAAGTTGATTCAGTGTAAGTGAAGCCACCGCCTTTCAACCAGCAAGTGGTATGCGAGTCAAGCAATGGCACCTTCAATCCCAGGTTACAAAGGTGATCTGTTTTGTGACAAGTTCCCATTAATGCTTAATAAATGAGCATTGTATAAAGGAGGAACATAAGTAGTTCAATGTAACTCACCAGCTGGGAAGGAGAGAACTGGGTGAATGGCAGGATCCATCAGCGTTAAACGTTCAGACAAGGGATCACTGTATGGGAACTGGGTAGAGAGCCCGGGGAAGGTGGCACACATTACACATGAGGAGGAGACCTCGCAGGGCCGTGGGACACTGCTTTGGACCTGTGTGAGAAGACATAGAAGAACACATGTGATAATGGAACCAAAGGAAACAAAAAAACATACAATAAATTACAACCAGAGCAAACTGGTAGCCTATCCGGACCCCTTAGATTCAGGGAAGACGACTTCTCCTCCTAGACAATTTATTCTCCTTCCTAGTCTTTCATCAAAATTCAATGAGTCTACCATGCAAGTGGAAAACTACATGAACCCAGTGATAGTTCCCGCTACGGTCCTCAGGACAGATGACTAAGCCCAAAAGCAGGTGCAAGAGTTAGAATAATTCATCTTTTCCTGTTTCACTTGCAATTATCACTTTATTATTCTGTTCAGCTACAGTTGAGGCTAATAAAAAAAAAAACCTGTGCTGTCATGGAGACAAGCAGAGGTGATTTCTTTACAAGTCTTTGTTCAGAAGAAAAAAATAAAATTAACAACCGTTTAGTTTTGATTGGATAAAGGGTGATTAGGAATGTGTGACCCAACTTAAAAAGAGGAACTGCAGTCTGCTCACATAATTTGTAGCTTCCCTCCAATCACTTTGCATATTATTTTATATATACTGTGATTCTGTACTTGCCAAATATGCTGCAGATACAGTGGGGACGGAAAGTATTCAGACCCCCTTAAATTTTTCACTCTTTGTTATATTGCAGCCATTTGCTAAAATCATTTAAGTTCATTTTTTTTCCTCATTAATGTACACACAGCACCCCATACTGACAGAAAAACACAGAATTGTTGACATTTTTGCAGATTTATTAAAAAAGAAAAACTGAAATATCACATGGTCCTAAGTGTTCAGACCCTTTGCTGTGACACTCATATATTTAACTCAGGTGCTGTCCATTTCTTCTGATCATCCTTGAGATGGTTCTACACCTTCATTTGAGTCCAGCTGTGTTTGATTATACTGATTGGACTTGATTAGGAAAGCCACACACCTGTCTATATAAGACCTTACAGCTCACAGTGCATGTCAGAGCAAATGAGAATCATGAGGTCAAAGGAACTGCCTGAAGAGCTAAGAGATAGAGTTGTGGCAAGGCACAGATCTGGCCAAGGTTACAAAAAAATTTCTGCTGCACTTAAGGTTCCTAAGAGCACAGTGGCCTCCATAATCCTTAAATGGAAGACGATTGGAATGACCAGAACCCTTCCTAGAGCTGGCCGTCCGGCCAAACTGAGCTATCGGGGGAGAAGAGCCTTGGTGAGAGAGGTAAAGAAGAACCTAAAGATCACTGTGGCTGAGCTCCAGAGATGCAGTTGGGAGATGGGAGAAAGTTGTAGAAAGTCAACCATCACTGCAGCCCTCCACCAGTCGTGGCTTTATGGCAGAGTGGCCCACGGAAGCCTCTCCTCAGTGCAAGACACATGAAAGCCCACATGGAGTTTGCTAAAAAACACCCGAAGGACTCCAAGATGGTGAGAAATAAGATTCTTTGGTCTGATGAGACCAAGATAGAACTTTTTGGCCTTAATTCTAAGCGGTATGTGTGGAGAAAACCAGGAACTGCTCATCACCTGTCCAATACAGTCCCAACAGTGAAGCATGGTGGTGCCAGCATCATGCTGTGGGGGTGTTTTTCAGCTGCAGGACGACTGGTTGAAATCGAGGGAAAGATGAATGTGGCCAAGTTCAGGGATATCCTGGATGAAAATCTTCTCCAGAGTGCTCAGGACCTCAGACTGGGCCGAAGGTTTACCTTCCAACAAGACAATGACCTTAAGCACACAGCTAAAATAATGAAGGAGTGGCTTCACAACAACTCCGTGACTGTTCTTGAATGGCCCAGCCAGAGCCCTGACTTAAACCCAATTGAGCATCTCTGGAGAGACCTAAAAATGGCTGTCCACCAACGTTTACCATTCCTCCTTGCAGATCCTCTCCAGTTCTGTCAGGTTGGATGGTAGAGGATCCCCATCCAGGTGTGAAAAATCTTTCCCAAAAAGACTCATGGCTGTATTAGATCAAAAGGGTGCTTCTACTAAATACTGAGAAAAGGGTCTGAATACTTAGGACCATGTGATATTTCAGTTTTTCTTTTTTAATAAATCTGCAAAAATGTCAACAATTGTGTTTTTTTGCCAATATGGGGTGCTGTGTGTACATTAATGAGGAAAAAAATGAACTTAAAATGAAAGAGTGAAAAATTTAGGGGGCTGAATACTTTCCATCCCCACTGTATCTCCCTCCACTATGTCCATTTTAACTGTGGGTAGCTAAAGCTGCTGCCTGTTCACTTCCTGGATTTACACAGACACACACCTCCAGCTCTGAAGCTCTCATTGGCCCTCTTATGACTCATCCCTCCTCCCTTCCTGGCAAACTCTCACAAGAGAGAGAGCTGTGCATGAGGTCATAAGCCTAGGCTTAAGAAACAGGAAGTGGGCTGTATAAGGGATTTACTGGCGGAAAAAAAGTTTTTACTTTACTTTATTTCAACACTATTGTAATCTGAGGACTCTTCACAGCAACCTGGACTACACAAAGGCCCCTTTCACACTGAGGCGCTTCTAAAATGCCAGTAAAACATTGAACACTTTTGAAGAGCTTTTCAGGCGCTTTTGAAGAGCTTTCCATTCAATGGAGAGGGGCGTTTTTTCACCACCCTGCCAGCGCACTGCCCCAGTGTGAAAGTATTCATTGATTGTAATTGAAATAGTTTTTCGTGAGCTTTTCAGGTGCTTATTTTTTTTTTAGCGTGAAAGCACCTGAAAAGCGCCTCAGTGTGAAAGGGGTCAAAGTCTTCTATAGATGGGCTTATAGGGTATGCTCAAGCTGATTAACAAAGATATGTACAATGACTGCACCAGCACATTACCCAAGAGAGATGCTCTGCAATCCCAGGCTCAATATCCTTGGGTGCTTGCTTCTACAATATAATCTTTAAACACAAGAGCAGCAAGGCATGGCATGGCATGGCCATAGAAGAACTACCTAGCCAGCAATAAGCCCCAAGTATGATTTTTGGTCTTTAAGTCAAGCAGTGTGTCCTTTTGAATGGTTTACAAACAACTGTAGATTTGGGCAAAGGTCACCAGGAAAAAAAATTTGCTCGCCCGCAGCAGATGACTTTAGTCCCGTACAGATCAATCCATCAACATAAACAGGGAAAGGAACAGAGTAAACCAACATCTACACCTAAAGGGCCAAACAAACCTATGTCTATTGGGTGAAACTAAACATATAAAAAAAAAAAAAAAAAAAAAAAAAAAAAAAAAAGGTAGCCAGACTGTAATATAGTGAACTTATTAGCTTGCCTTCTCGCCACCACCACTCTGGCTGTTGGGAGTAAAACATTAGCCCTGGGTAAACTGATAGTTCTTACTTAGGCAAGCCATACATGAATCAATGTTCTCTCTTTCCCTCCACTGCGGGTCAACTGGAGTACAATCAGCCTGTCCATACATAGAGTGAAATTCCATAAGTCCCTGCTGAACCAGCCAAATCTCCATCCATGTGTGGCTGGCTTTAGAGTTTACACAGGGCTGAGGACTTTCACCCACCACCTATGAGCACTTATGGCCCAAGCAGCCAATCATCAAGCACCAATGCGGTCACATGGAAGAAGAGGCGTGAGTCACATGCTCCTCCCTACCCAGAAGTCCCCGGTATTGTTTGTCTTACTTTCAGTGAACAGGTTTTGTTTTCTCTGCACTGGCAAAGCACAACCAAAACGTTAACAGTTCATGCCGGTTCACACAGGGCGGCATCAAAGTCGCCCGACTCTAAAGCCGCCCCGTACATCGCGACTTCAGCACGGCTCGCAGAACGACTTCTGTATAGAAGACAATGCAAGCCGCTCCGAAGTCGCCCCAAAGTAGTACAGGACCCTTTTTCTAAGTCGGAGTGACTTAAGTCGTTCCTATTACAATGGTTCCATTGCAATGCATGGCGCACGACTTGTCAGGCGGCTAAGTCGCTTGTGTGAACCCGCACTTCAAGACTACATATTTATAATTAAATTAAAAAAAAATACATCACAATAATGCTGCACATGGAATCAGAGTGGGGAATTAATTTAAATTGTGTCAACACACTGGTACAGCTTCAGGTTGGTGAGCCCATTGTGTCAAATACCAATATATTGTTCCTAAAGCCATAACATACTACAGATGCGCTATATTGCCAAAAGTATCGAGACGCCTGCCTGCCTATACACACACACTTTAATGGAATCCCAGTCTTAGTCCGTAGGGTTCAATATTGAGTTGGCCCACCCTTTGCAGCTATAAACAGCTTCAACTGTTCTGGGAAGACTGCCCACAAGATTTAGGAGTCTGTGAATGCTTGACCATTCTTCCAGAAGCGCATTTGTGAGGTCAGGCACTGATGTGGACGAGAAGGCCTTGCTAGCAGTCTGCTCTAATTCCTCCCAAAGGGTTTCTATTGGGTTTGGGTCAGGATTCTGAGCAGGCCACTCAAGTTCCTCCACCCCAAACTTGCTCATCCATGTCTATATGGACCTTGCTTTGTGTACTGGTGAGCAGGTTGCAACAGGAAGGGGCCCATACCCAAACTGTTCCCACAAAGTTTGGAGGATGAAATTGTCCAAAATGTCTTGGTATGCTGACACCTTAAGTGTTCCCTCCATTGGAACTAAGGGGCCAAGCCCAACCCCTGATAAACAACCCCCAGACATGTATGAGCGAGTTTGGGGTGGAGGAACTTGACTGGCCTGCACAGAGTCCTGACCTTAACCCGATAGAACACCTTTGGGATGAATTAGAGCGGAGACTGCGACCCAAGCCTTCTCATCCACATCAGTGCCTGACCTCACAAATGCACTTCTGGAAGAATGGTCAAACATTCCCATAGACACACTCCTAAACCTTGTGGACGGCCTTCCCAGAAGAGCTGAAGCTGCTATAGCTGCAAAGTGTGGGCCAACTAAATATTGAGCACCAGGGACAAAGACTGGGATTCCATTAAAGTTCATGTGCGTGTAAAGGCAGGCGTCCAAATACTTTTGGTACTTTGTATTTGAACCAATATTTTTGCACGGGAGCCCCATAATCTAGTAAATCTGAGGGTATGTCTGAATTGTGGTACCATTCATTGATCTAGAAGAGGACAGTACCATAGGGCATACCAAAAATTCAACAATACCACAACTAAACCTCATGGGCAACTATTGCCTTTAAACGATTAACCCTCACACCTCACAATACAGGTCCTCTTACCTTCCGATGAAGAGGAAGGATCCGGTCAGGCCTCACCACCCTCCTCCTCTTGCAGTGGAGGACAGGCCTTGTTCTTGCACACACAGAGCTGCTGTCCGATATGGTAGTGGTGGACTTGGTGGACATCTGCTCTTCAATCTCCGAGCATGAACGCTGGGGGAGCCTGTTGAAGAAGAAGGAGACCAGATATGAAGTTTCAATGTGGGAAAAAAACAGAATATGACATAAGGAGGAAGTCCTGAAACAAGGACTCGCTTTCTGACAGTCACCAGGGCTATTTGAGATGTGTAGAAGGGAAGATCAATAGAAATCTTGTTTACAGGAAGGCCAGCTTCAGCCACAATTGCCATTTCAGTTTGCCATGATTATTGACAAGTTGAAGCTCATTCAAGCCTGGTATTATCTAAAGTCAAGGTCAGCTCATGGTGTGACACCAGCCTCTTTGAATCTTTTAAAGTTAAAACAAATTACTCTGGACAAGGAAAGATGTTGACCATTGCTAGACCTTTTAGGAACGATCAGACACAAAAACAGTGAGGAAACGTCATCACTGGTGTACCACAGATGTAGGAACCCAACTGTGATTCAACCCAACGCTTCTTAACCAAACTATCAACTTTGTGCTGAGACAGCAGAAACTGGCAGATCAACAGGTATTCATTATACAATTACACTAATATAAAAAAAACAAAAAAAAAACCTGGCACAACTACAGTTAGGCCTTTGTTTACATGAACTTCAGCTTGTATAAGCGTTGTGTACAGCAAGTTTTACAAGCATTTGCAAGTACCATACAGCTCCAGTAAGGAATGTTAAACAGAGGTCTTAATAGGAGTGCTGTCACTTTAAACAAGCTGCTTGCAGTCTTCAAGCTTATTGATGACTGCTAGCAGCTTCTTTAACATGACAGTCAGCACTCCTATTAAGACCCGTGCTCAACAGTCCCAATGTAGACCTAAAGACTTCTTTAACCGCTTCAGCACCGGAAGATTTTACCCCCTTCCTGACCAGAGCACTTTTTTGCGATTTGGCACTGCGTTGCAAGTGCTTTCACACTGCTGGCGCCTGGGCAGCGGCGGTAAATCGCTGCCATTTTTAGCGCCACTTTACCGTTGTTTTAGCAGCGCTATTCGGCCGCTAGCAGGGCGGTTTTAACTCTCACTACCGGCCGAAAAAGGGTTAAAACCACCCGCAAACCACCACTGCAGTGGTGGTTTGCTGGAGGTACTACCCAACGATTTCAATCGACATGTGCATTCGTTTTCGTCCGAATTTTGGGTATTTTCGTTATCGTTTTAACAAACGTGCAGAATCCGAAAACCGAAAGAGCCGACATAAACAAATGCTTTATTTTTGTTTTCGTTCCGACAACAGTTCGATATAGATAGGAGATTCGACATGACGCTGACAATAGCGATCTGTGTCCATCAAACCTGCGGTCAAATGTGCCTAACCTTAGCTCTATTAGTCCAAGATTATTCTACATAGAGAGGAAAGATTCGACATGAAGATTCGATGAAGCAGTCGCCGCAATCGGACATTTATGGTCAAATGCTCAGCCCATAGGCTATAGAAGAATTCTAATGTTGGTTGACTAGTAATAATAATAAATAGAATTATTATTAGTGTCGTACAACATTAGAATTCTACTATAGCTTGTAGGCGGAAAATTCAAGCAGAAATATACCACTGCAGCGTCGTACAGTTTAGCTGCTCCGTCAAATCTTCTTAGGACATTCGACAGACACCATAAGCCTTCAATGACAGATTCGACCTTCATTATATCGCATTTTCGGACAAATGCATTTTTTTATGAAACAAAATAAATAAAAACTCATTTTGGGAGTAACTAAATTTATTTTTCGGTCGAAAACTAAATGAAATATTTCAGTGTGCACATGTCTAGATTTCAATGGGCAGGGACGCTATAGGAGCGGTGAATACAAGGAAGCTTCTTGCAGGACTTTGTGACTCCCTGCCAGCGTAGCGCTCCAGTGTGAAAGCACTCAGGCTTCAACACTGGGAATGCAGCTGAGGCTTTTTTCAGGCGTTTTACAGGCGCCATTTTTAGCGCTAAAGTGCCTGAAAAACGTCTCCCGTGTGAAAGGGGTCTTAACTGACAATTGCACGGTCCTGCCACATTACACCAAAACAAAATTGATGTCCTTTTTCCCCCATAAATAGAGCTTTCTTTTGGCGGTATTTGATCACCTCTGCGGTTTTTATTTTTTGCGCTATAAACAAATAAAGAGCGATAATTTTGAAAAAAAAGCAATATTTTTTACTTTTTGCTATAATAAATATCCCCATAAAATATATATATTTAAAAAACAAAAACAAATGTTTTCCTCAGTTTAGGCCAATATATATTCTTCTACACATTTTGGGTAAAAATCGCAATAAGCGTATATTGATTGGTTTGCGAAAAATGTATAGCGCCTACAAAATAAGGGATAGTTTTATGGCATTTTTATTATTATTATTTTTTTTTTATTAGTAATGGCGCCGATCTGCGATTTTTATGGTGACTGCAACATTTTGGCAGACACATCGGACACTATTTTGGGACCATTGTCATTTATACAGCGATCAGTCCTATAAAAATGCACTGATTACTGTGTAAATGACACTGGCCGGGAAGGGGTTAAATACTAGGGGGCGATCAAGGGATTAAGTGTGTCCTAGGGAGTGATTCTAACTGTGGGGGGAGGGGGATACCACTGACAATGACAGGGAGCAGATGATCCCCTGTCATGTCACTAGACAGAATGGGGAAATGCCTTGTTTACATCCCTGTTCTGCGGCTCCGTGACACGATCGCGGGACACCGGTGTACATCGAGTCCGCTGGTCCTGCTGGCACGGTCACGCGCCCGCTAATTAAAGGGAACGTACAGGTACGCCCATTTGCCCACCGCTGCCATTGTGCCGACGTATATCGGCTTGCAGCGGTCGGCAAGTGGCTTCAACAAAAGCAACCCAAAATGCTTCACAAAAGCTTGCTGTACATGCTGCTCTCATACAAGCTGAAGCCTGTGTGAACTTAAAGGGAGCTACAGTGAATCCAGAAAGTATTCAGAGCTTCCCTTTTTCCACATTTTGTTATGTTACAGCCTTATTCCAAAATGGATTAAAATTCATTATTTTCCTCAAAAAAACAAAACAAAAACAAAAAAAAAATCAAACATTTATTCACAGCCTTTGCCATGACACTCAAAATTGAGCTCGGGTGCATCCAGTTTCCACTGATCATCCTTGAGATGTTTCTACAACTTGATTGGAGTCCACCTGTGGTAAATTCAGTTGATTGGACAGGATTTGGAAAGGCACACACATGTCTATATAAGGTCCCACAGGTAACAGTGCATGTCAGAGCACAAACCAAGCCATGAATTCAAAGATCCCAATGAGGACAGTGGTTTCCATCATCCGTAAATGGAAGAAGTTTGGAAGCACCAGGACTCTTCTTAGAGCGGGCCGCCCGACCAAACTGAGCGATCGGGGGAGAAGGGCCTTAGTCAGGGAGGTGACCAAGAACCGATGGTCACTCTGACAGAGCTCCAGTGTTTCTCTGTGGAGAGAGGAGCCGCCCCCCCCCCCCCCCAAATCCAACCCAATGAAGCTTGATAGGTCCTGCAAAAAAGATGGGGAGAAACTGCCCAAAATAGGTGTGCCAAGCTTGTAGCATCATACTCAAAAAGACATGAGGCTGTAATTGGTGCCAAAGGTGCTTCAACAAAGTATTGAGCAAAGGCTGTGAATACTTCGGGTACATGGGATTTTTTTTTCATTTTTTATTTTTAATAAATTTGCAAAGATTTCAAACAAACTTCTTTCATGTTGTCATTATGGGGTATTGCTTGTAGAATTTTGAGGAAAATAATGAATTTAATCCATTTTGGAATAAGGCTGTAACGTAACAAAAACGTGGAAAAAATGAAGCGCTGTGAATACTTTCCGAATGTGCTGTACACAGTGTGGTTCAAGGAATTGAAAGAGCAGCTAAAGGAGAGCAGAAAGTAGACACCATCCATGTGGAGGTTGAGCATTAAGGGGGTGGACAAAAAAAAACAAAAAACTTTTCATGAAAAACAGACCCCACCCCCCCTCCCCCCGAGGTTTAATCATTTTATAGAAAAAAAAAAATCTGTGCTGAATTTTGCTTTATGAACCAAAATGTTTTTATGACAAAACTATCATGGGGTAAAATACAAGAAAAAAAAATAAAAAATCATGATGGTTTAATAAATTGATCCTGAAGAAGTTAATGTTTGCTGTACACATCTTAAATGGACGATGGGTAATGAAAGGTTTCTCATCACTGGGGCTGATTTTGCCATTACAACAGTGAAACCCACCAAGTTTTAGCGCAGTCCCCTCCCCCCATCTGCAGTAAAATGAGCCTGGTATCCTGGTAATGTACTTTGTTCAGCTTGAATAGGTGCTATACTTTTTTTAAACCCAAGTTTTACGTTAAATTCAATTTGTTATTCACCCAAATGTACCTTCTGACAGCTGCATTTTAAATTACAAACCAGCCTCACCATGTTAAAAAATAGCAGGAGATACTTCTACATTTGTACAACTCCTTTAATACTAGAAGTAGCTTGAACTATCCACAGATAGATAGGGGGGAAAAAAATAAAATAAAAATCTATTAGCCTGAAAATAAGTTCTGTCGTTCACAAATCATACTCACATAACAACTCCATTAATGGGCTTCTGCAGGATTTTCGGTTCTGTATTTCCAGTCTCGGCCTACAGAGTGCAGAAACAGAAAAGATCAGTCAGACACAAGGGCATTATTACATCGGATTGAATCATATAGATCGCACGAAGGTGCAGTTACAAGTAGTCGCCACCAGAGGGGGATAGTGCTGTCTCGATTCGCTCTTCTGCCAGTTGTTCTCTACAAATATGCTGCAGTAATGACACCAGATGGGAGGGGTGTGAAAATTCCAGATTATGGGATGCAGTGTAATAACTAAAATAAACCCTTCCTGTAATATATGGTGGGGGAAAAAAAATAAGCTAACATTTTCCAGTGTTTAAAAAGGAAAAACTACACAGAGCAGCATCAGCTCCAATGACTGCAATATATAACCACATCAGTATGTTTGCTGGGAAGGTCTGATTCAGGAAAAAATGACCGACTCCCATCAGGCAATGGAAACATTCAAAGCTTTGATGTGTAAGCTCTGCTGTCAGTCAGCATGTTATTCAGGTTACATAATGTGGACCTGGTGTAAGAAGGCAGCTTATTACAAGTGCCCTGAACAGAAGACCACGACGCTCTGCTATAAACAAAAAAAAGTAAAATCAGCAGCAATCAAGCCCTATGTGGGCAGAACGTTCTGTGGAGAAAGTGTCCCAAATAAAATGGAAGAAAAAAGCAAAAAAGAAAATAAATGTTGCCTTTACTGAACATATCAATATAATAGCAAGTTCTGTCTCAATTGCGGTTACCTGCATCTGTTACTTTCAAGTTTTGATCTACTCTGCCTTTTCTTGCGTTTACTACGGTGATTATTAAATCAAATTTGACCACAGGGTGGCGCACTTTTAAGCCTGAGAACTTCTGCAGCAGTTGAAAACAAATGCATTGCAAACAACGTAAACAGACAATGAATAAAACATGGTCCAATGCCATTTCCATCCAAATGTCTGCATTTAAAGCGGAGTTCCACACAAAAATGGAACTTCCGCTTTTCGGAACCCTCCCCCCCCTCCGGTGTCACATTTGGCACCTTTCAGGGGGGAGGGGGGTGCAGATACCTGTCTAAGACAGGTATTTGCACCCACTTCCGGCATAGACTCCCATGGGAGTCTATGCCTCCTCCCGTCCCCACCGCGCTGTCTGCTGGGAACACACAGCTCCCAGGAGAGAGCGGGGACCACTAGGGAGGCGCAGCGCGACTCGCGCATGCGCAGTAAGGAACCGGGAAGTGAAGCCGCAACGCTTCACTTCCTGATTCCCTCATCTAGGATGGCGGCGGCAGCTGCCGAGAACCGAGCGGGTTCTCGGCGTCCCCTGCCGACAACGCTGGACCCTGGGACAGGTAAGTGGCCATGTATTAAAAGTCAGCAGCTGCAGTATTTGTAGCTGCTGGCTTTTAATATTTTTTTTTTTGACGGTGTGGGTGAACCCCCGCTTTAAGCCCTCGTTCACACTGGTGCCACTTGTCATGCGATTTGACAGATCAAAATGGCATGACAAGTCACACCCTATGGAACTGTTCAAATAGGTGCGACTCCAATTTGAAAAAAGGTTCCTGCATTATTATTGGGGATTTCATGACTTGCATGGACATCTGTGCATGAAGTCGGACAGATGTTGGCAAGCCGCACATAAAATCTCACTGACCAGCGGTTTTAACAATCGCACTGAAGTAGCGCGATTTCAAAGGAGGGACCCCTTGTAACTGTCCCGGTCATTTGAAGGGGGTCACCATTCTCTCAGATGTTCCTATTTTATATAATGTAGTTGGAAATGGAAAACAGTGGGCACCTAAACCTTCAAGCAAGGCAAAAAACCACCCACTGCCCGGGCCTTTTAAAAGTAATATGAGCCATGAGGCGACACCAGCCTACAAGACGCTAAATCACACCTAAAGCGACCTTTTTTTTGTGGCCCAAAAACATGCTGAGCAGAAGGGCGCAAAGCAAACACCGTTGGCACTCATTTACACTCACTGGAGCGATGTGGTGCAATTCATTTTGGCACCCGAACGCACCGCATACATACACCTTTGAGCGTTAGCGGAACACAATATAGTGGGAATATGCGTTACAATACGTAATATGTAAGTGAGGGGGATGTGACTGGACCTTCTCCAAAGATGCAGAGAAAGCAGAGGATACAAAATCCTACAAGTGATTCAAAAATCACATCAGGGACTTCTCATGGATGAAGAGTGTCCTGTGTGTTGGTGGCTGCTGTGTAAGTCTTCTGCCCCTAGATAATGGTTTCCACAGTGAAAAACATGAATGGAGGATAAAAGAAAGGTCCACCGCTTTCAAAAAGAAAATGCTTTTCAATGTGGCAACCGACAGCGCAGGTTCTATGAATGGAGAGGGGGCACAAAGGGTGGGCATGATGAGTGCCTGTCACTGGTGAAGCCTCTACATAACCCCAGCAGCACTGAAGATCACCGTTGTAGGGGGTATTTGGGGGCAGAGGACTTTCTTTAGGTTTCAAACGAATACAGCAACCATCAGCACAGAACACACACTTCATTCATGGGAAGAGTCGGTCCCGGTTTCTTTTTTAGGCTTCATGTGTTACC
Organism: Lithobates clamitans; assembly: GCA_037952925.1. Taxonomy (NCBI): domain Eukaryota; kingdom Metazoa; phylum Chordata; class Amphibia; order Anura; family Ranidae; genus Lithobates; species Lithobates clamitans. The sequence goes on from JBBGZY010001775.1 coordinate 2,558,554, forward strand.
GTGCGTTTGCTCAGCACCTCTACAAGTGCCTTTTCTCCTGGCAGAAGAAAAGCTGCTTAGAAAAACACAGTAAAAGCCGCATTTTGAACGCGTTACATATTAAATGTATTTTATTAGCCTGAATATTAATTGATTTTGGCCATTAGACTGCATTAAAGTGCGGCTACAGGCATTTTTTAAAGTTAAAATATTACCATGGCATACTTATCTGCTCTGTGCAAGGGTATTCCACAGAGAAGCCCCGAACCTCCTCTTCCGGGGCTCCCTACCGGCGATACTGGCTCCTCCTCTTTTCCATGTGCCCATAAAGCAGGCTGCTTGCTATGGGGGGGGCCACATGAGCATGCTCATTCCTGAGCTGTGTCTATAGAGCCACGCTCCATAGTCACAAACAGTGTGGCTTGGCCCTATTACTCCTCACAGCATTTGACAGCAGCAGAAGCCAATGGCTCCTGCTGCTGTCCGAGTCCCTGTGTGAAGAGGAAGAGAGGAGTGCACCGTGCTAAATTAAGGACTCGGGTAAGTATTTAGGGAGGAGGGGGGGAGGACAGCAAGCTGTAAAACATTTTTTTTTACTTTAATCCAGGGAATACATTAAAAAGGTAAAAAAAACACATTTTGTTTTCAGAACCACTTTAAAGTGGATCACAGGATTGCCGTTCGTTCTGCATTCCGGTGACCCGTTTTCAGCAGACAGTGGGCTACAGCCCGCTGACGTCACAGAGCCGGTCCAGGCTGGGTCAAGATCGCGACAAGGATCCGCGAGCCGCTGAGAGCCTGAACTGGCCACTCACTCCACAGCACGGCGCTCTAGTGAGCGTGGGGGAGCAGAGCAGAGCAGACAGCAGCAAGCTCTGAGAACTGAGCGATCGACGGTGTTTGATCGCTCGGTTCTCATTGTTAGAGCTAACGGGGGACAGATGCAGCATCACGCTGCATCCACCTAGGTGAGCATGATTCTGAAGAACTCCCCCCCATACTTCTCTTTTAACACACAGATGCGCCTAAACATATTTAGAGTAAATGTAAGCTTATGCGCATTTTTCTGCCCACGCGCTCCACTCCTGATGGCGCTAGTGATTTTTTCTATGAACACTCGTCTTCTAAAACATCTGTAAACACCTATGTGTGCAAGAGCACATAGAATAACATACTTACAGGCTGAAAATATAGACACCAAAACGCCTGTAAAAGTGATGTTTATTTCTGGCCAGTCTGCTCTTTAAAGTGGAAGTAAACCCATTTTTACTTGTACCTACAGGTAAGCCTATAATAAGGCTTACCTGTAGATACAGTGAATATCTCCTAAACCTGTACAGTTTAGGGGATATTCACACCGCATGCAGTTGTTGTAACCTGTGACATCCCTTCAGAGCAACGTGCCGCAGTCTATTGTGTCATCGGGGCGCAGCCAATCAGCCGGCCGGAGGATGCCAAAACCGGGAAGAAGACTGGGTGAAGAAGGAAGCCCTATAAGGGGCTACAGCATGCCGCTGGAGGGCTTCATTCTGAGGTAAACATTTCATAATGTGTTAGCAGGCGATGCGTACTAGCACATTATGCAATTGTCTTGCAGGGTTAAAAAAAAAAGGCTTTACTAAGAATGCCGACTACTTGGATGGATACACCGATACAAACCTACAGGAAATTGCAAAAATGTAATGTCACAATAGAAGAACCCGGTGTGCATTCACTGAAAACACACCATAGCTTCCATCTTTACCCATTCCTCACCTTTCGTTCAGGGTCTGCTGATGTGGATGTAGAGATTGCGGTTCTGCTGTCTGGAGAAATATGCGATGTGTCCCCCAAACAGCTTTCTGAAGGCCCGGCATCACCAAGGAGAATCTGGCCCTGTGAACAGACAAATTTCAATGCCGATTAGGGAACAAACCAAATATATAAAAGGCTCATTCCATAAGAACAGAAGGAAAGCGAGACCCTGCGAGTATTCCCCGCGGAGCCGACTGTCACCAGCCAGAAAGGAGAAGCGCTCCCAGGTCAATTCCACGCTCACCTTCCCTGCTCGCAGCTGTCTGTAGAAGTCGGTGTGTTGCCGGATACGGTATTCCAAGTCGGAGACGTGAGCCTGTAACCAGTTCCACCGACTCACAACATCTGCCCGCTCCCGAGGCCAGGTCCACTCACAGCGCCTTTTCCTGCAAAAAAAACAAAGATAGGGAAGCTTTCATTACCAGCTCAAACAAAATGCTCATGCCTGGAAAGAAAACATAAGCAAAAAGGGAAAATAATCAAACGTTCTAACATAAAAAAAGTGTCAAGAAAGCCTTAAGCTGTCCATTTAAAAAAATAATAAAATGTATTTGTGAATGCAATATAAACAGCTGAATTTGTCTCGACAGCACTCTGCAATCCCCTGTGACACAGCAAAGCACAATGGGATAGGGAAGACTAACAATATAAGCCAATCAGGCTCTGCTACAAGGTACAGAGGCTGACAGGTAAAATGCTGATAGGCGGAGAGAGCAAAGGGATGACTGCAGCAGACTGTCCAAGCTGTACTGAAGTCAAGGATCTGGCTGTGCAGTATGGCAGGAATGTCGGGCTCACAAGGCTGCTTGGGGGGGGGGGACTGACAGAGGAAACCAATCCTCTTTCAGAATATCAACTGCACATGCAGTCATATAACCCATCTTTAACCAGGTCGTTTAATTTTACATTTCAACCTCACCTATATTTTTTTTACCTGAAAACCCGCAAGCAACAAAATGTGGCAACATAATAGAGAACAGATCATTTTACTTTAACACTTGACCACAATGCATCACAGTTAAAAGGAAGCATTTAAAGTACAGCACCAGACCAATATTAAAACAAAAAGCTCATTAAAACCTAAACAAAACAAAAAAAAACAAAAAAAAAAAACACATTTGATAAAATATTCCCCTTCAATCCGGAGCCATCCCCTGCAATCCTTTTTAGCCACAAGATGCAGCAAGCATTATTGCATCCATCATTCAAGCCCAGGCTGTCATGGAGCCTCCCGACATTGAAAGAGACGCAGCATGGCGATTAGATCATCTCTCGGGTTTATCTACTCCTATCAGCATGATCCTTGTAAGCACATAACCAATTGTGCTGCTTCCCTGTTTATCACTTAGCCCTGCTGTACAGGGAATACAGGGGGCTGATGCCAAGTTATACTCACATACTTACACTGTATTTAAACCCTCACTTTTTTTTTTCCTTCTAAATATTGAATTTAGCTCCTTAATTGACCTGGGCTGACCCGGGAGCACCTACACAAAAAGGCAACTCTGTAGGACCCTAAGACGGCTTTCACACCGAGCTGCAGGGGGAGTCGACGGTAAAGCAGCATTATTTTTAGCACCGATTTACCGTCATTTTAGCGGCGTTATTCGGCCGCTAGCAGGGCGGCAGTATCATAGCCAATGAGGTTCAACTGAGGCGTGATTATTGCTAATTGCTTCTCGGCCTTTTGGCTAAGATCAAGGGTAGTATCTGTTCTTATCAGTTTCCAGGAGGTGGCGCTTGCTTCCGTCCCTGATCTATGGCGAAATAGAGACGGGATTGCGGTTGCTATGCAAAGCCTGCTGGAGTGAAGGTGACCTGGAGCGGTTTGTAGCCGAAAGGGAAGCCTTCTGATAGGGATGGAGAACCATGGGGTCTGAACCGGAAGGTCGGGACCCTGGCCTTCTGGCCTGGATTGGGGCAGATCTAGCTCCGGACAGTTATTTGGGAGAGAACGCTTACTTCCCTCTTACAGGGGGAGGGGAGTGGTTAGTACTTCCCGAATGTAATTAGGAGGGAGTGATGGGAGCGACGGTAGGGCCTGATAAAGGACTCTTTCCGGCTTCCTGATCTCCATATCCTTTCTGCCTGTGGTGGGGTCTGCTGTGGTCTGGGCTGGGGGGTCTGGGCTGGGGGGTCGGGGCTTTTTCGAAAAGCCAGTGTTGAATGTGCCCCTGAAGTGGCAGTTCAGGGGTGTCGTATAGTCACGGTGTGAAAGCACTTGATTTTATGGCACCATGGTCACTTCACCACAACACACGTTTTTCGCACCTGCCTCTTGGGCCGGGCCTTTTGGCCAGGACCAGGGGAAATTTTTATGCCTGGCCGGAGGGCCGGCCATTGTATAGCACAATGGCCACTTTCACTCTCCCATCTCACTATCTTCCCCACTCTTTCTTTTACCCCTGTTTGTCACCTTTTTGTCTTTTTTTGGTTGTCTTTGTATACACGTTTTGTCACTGTGTGGCGAGTAGGGTGTGGGTCCTCGGGCCTACTCAAAGTCTTGGGAGGGGGTGGACATAGGCCTTTTGGCTTGGTTCGCCCTCTCCTTTGAGGGGTCTCTCTTCGGGAGAGCCCCACTGTACTTGGGTTGGTCTGCTTCGGCAGTCCTTCCAGTTGTGGGGGTCCGCCTGGTTTCGGCCGGATGGACCCTTTGTCTGAGTACCTCAGTCCCTGTCTGGAGCCTAACGCCCCGGGGGATCAGGGTAAGGTCCTTCCCTAGTGGAGGACTCTGTACACCCGTTGCACGTTTTTGTGTTTCACTCTCTATGTGTGGGCACTTTTTTTGGGCACCGGGTGGAAGTTTTTGAGGTGCGTTTTGCACGCCACTGGCTTTTCGATAGAGAGGGTAACCGAAAAGGGGTTAAATCCGCCCACAAAACGCCGCCGGAGCTGCGTTTTGCCGGCCTTATCGCAACGCTGCCCCATTGATTTAAATGGGGAGCAGCGGTGAGTTCACCGCTCCAAAGCAGCTGCTGGCAGGAATTTTTGTGACGCCCTGCCAGCACACCGCTCCAGTCTGAAAGCCCCCGGGCTTTCACACTAGAGTGAATGGAGCCGCTTTTTTCCAGGCACTATACAGGCGTTATTGTTAGTGTTGTAGCGCCTGAAAAATGCAGGCAGTGTGAAAGGGGTCTAAAAGGGAAAGGAGTTTCCCTAAATCCAGATCAGGGGATCATCTTATTCAAACAGAAAAGAAAAAAGTGTTATTAAACCCACATCATAAAAACTATCAATAAATGATGTATATTACATGCTGTTCATACTCAGTCACTATAGGATTCCTTTTCTGTATGCTGCAAAAATCCTGGTTGTTCCTGCTGTTCTCTGTCACCCTCTCCTATCCAAGTCCCCATTGCAGTTGTGGATTTTGCAGATGTGGTGGCAACTCTGCACATGCTCAGTTTTCAGTGGAGTTTCTATGCTGAGCATTTCCTTCCTATCACATCTGAAGCAGCCCACATGACTATAGAGTCCCACATCTTGGCGTATAAACAGTGGTAAATGACAGCTAACTTCATCCCTCTCTCCCTCCTCCATGCCCACTAATCAGCTAAACACAATGGAGGTGGAAAATTACATCTCTATTGATGGAGGCTTCACCTCCCTCTTATTCTAAGACAGACTGGTGGGGTGTGAAAACCCGTGACTGGCAGAAATCCGCCCACACTAGGTTATGGCCAAAAAAAAAAAAAAAAAAAGAAAAAGATAAAGATTCGATTTTAAATATATATTTGTATGCCAATTTAAAACCGTTTGATATTTTTATTCTGCATCCAAAAGGCTGTTTTTTTTTTTTTTTTGAACGTGTGACCAGCAGAAGACTAGAAGCTCCGCCTGCTTATGTTTCCCTGCAGACAGGTTGGGAAAGATCTGGGTCATGTCACAGCTGTATATTGATTAGGAAAAATGTACTTGGATGCTTTTTTTAAATAAAATAATTAATTACAGTGCCATCATCCACATACAGAAAGAGAATGGATACAGGGCTGCATTCATTTGCACCTTCACATCCGCATAAAGTTCAGCTTTAAAGTATAAGATGCCTACAGGAGCCCCAGTCCTATGACCTGGGCTTTATTTCCCCCCCCTAAGCACAGCTGTGGTCAGAGTCTGCGGTCTGATAGAGGATGACAGTACATGCCAATGCACACTTTTCAGCCAACCATGATGCACCAGTTTCAAAACCGAAGATCAGCAATTGGAAAAAAAAAAAAAAAATCCTCTATTTAAATTTTCAGCAATCGTATACTGGCTGACACCATACATCTCATGTGGTCATCGGCTCGTACACCTCTAATCTGTGATACTCAGAAGTGCTGCTTTTTTTTCGCGGACATCCCACAGCTGACTATATTTATGGTCAGAGCCAATCAACAGTCAAACGACACAATTCTGGAGATTACAAACTATGAGCAATGGACTGTGTAATGAGAGCTTGCATGCAGTAACACGGGCCCATTAAACACCCAGACAGGCTAGGTTTTCCTGTCACTGCCAAAAATATTCTGCAGCGTCATCCACAACCTGAAGATGAGTCATCACTGGCGGAAGAAATATGAAATCACCAAAGAAAATCAAAACTCCCTGAAAAACACATTAAATGACGACGGTTTATTACAGCCAGCGAGTCGAAGAGACGCGGGAAAATCATAGAACGGGTAATATGCATCGTGTTTTATTAATAGCAAAACCTGCAAAGACGAGTATAAATCAAGGGCAAGCCTCTAACTGGCACCAGCAATTTCCCTTGTAATCATGGAGTCGCATGTAGTGTCAGGGCTGATCGATTCTTCTATGTCCATATATTCATTCATCAAGCTTGTCCTTATTCGCCAAAGGGACAAAACTTCTTGTTTTGGGTCACGAAGCATCCAATCACTGCCTCGCTGTGTGGTAACAAATGTGGAAGTGTTCCCTCCCTCCCTGCTCTGAGTCAGTGCCGCCCCCTCCCCTCCCTGCTCTGTGCCAGTGCCGCCCCCTCCCCTCCCTGCTCTGTGCCAGTGCCGCCCCCTCCCCTCCCTGCTCTGTGCCAGTGCCGCCCCCTCCCTGCTCTGTGCCAGTGCCCGCCCCCTCCCCTCCCTGCTCTGTGCCAGTGCCCGCCCCCTCCCCTCCCTGCTCTGTGCCAGTGCCCGCCCCCTCCCTGCTCTGTGCCAGTGCCCGCCCCCTCCCTGCTCTGTGCCAGTGCCCGCCCCCTCCCTGCTCTGTGCCAGTGCCCGCCCCCTCCCCTCCCTGCTCTGTGTGTCAGTGCCCACCCCCTCCTGCTCTGTGTGTCAGTGCCCGCCCCCTCCCCTCCCTGCTCTGTGCCAGTGCCCGCCCCCTCCCCTCCCTGCTCTGTGTGTCAGTGCCCACCTCCTCCTACTCTGTGTGTCAGTGCCCACCCCCTCCCTGCTCTGTGTGTCAGTGCCCACCCCCTCCTGCTCTGTGTGTCAGTGCCCGCCCCCTCCCCTCCCTGCTCTGTGCCAGTGCCCGCCCCCTCCCCTCCCTGCTCTGTGTGTCAGTGCCCACCCCCTCCTACTCTGTGTGTCAGTGCCCACCCCCTCCCTGCTCTGTGTGTCAGTGCCCACCCCCTCCCTGCTCTGTGTGTCAGTGCCCACCCCCTCCCTGCTCTGTGTGTCAGTGCCCACCCCCTCCCTGCTCTGTGTGTCAGTGCCCACCCCCTCCCTGCTCTGTGTGTCAGTGCCCACCCCCTCCCCTCCCTGCTCTGTGTCAGTGCCGCCCCCTCCCCTCCCTGCTCTGTGCCAGTGCCCGCCCCCTCCCTGCTCTGTGCCAGTGCCCGTCCCCTCCCTGCTCTGTGCCAGTGCCCGTCCCCTTCCCTCCCTGCTCTGTGTCAGTGCCCGTCCCCTTCCCTCCTGCTGCTATCATAACTACATTAAAAACATCCCATCCCCTCTGTAACATAACGTTATGTGCCCGTGCGTCTGTTATATAAAAAAAGCTGCCGATCTGCACCTCTATATTGAAGCGTCTCCTGGCGCTCGTGTGACTCCTCTGCGCTCTCTCTCTCTCCTCCCCGGCTGACCTCAGCGGGAGTGCTCGGCCCCGCCCTCTATAGCCGTCAGCCGGGGAGAGGAGACCCGAGGAGTCACGTGAGCGCCAGGAGACGCTCTGATATAAAGGTGCAGTTCGGCAGCTTTTTATATAACACAGACACTGAGGCAACAAAACGTTATGTTATAGAGGGGATGGGATGTTTTAATAGTAGTGGCTTAACAACCACTAAGAGGTTAAGCCAGACAGGTCACAAATCTGTCTGCCCCCAGGTTCTACCCAAAAATGGCAAAAAAACACGAATAGTGAGCTTTTTTGATCACACCCATGCAGAGGGTAGGTGAGAGTGGGTGAGTGATGTGGGCAACTGCTGACATCACAAATTATAAAATGGTTTCTGAAACTGTTTTTCCAACCTATCTGAAAAACTGCTCTATTAGCAGGCATCTACTAGACTGGAAAAAAATAAATAAAATATAACAACAACAACAACTCGGCCAATCCAACCATCATGCCCAGATTGGGAAACTGTCACCCCATGTGTATGGACAGCTCAAATCAAACCTTAAAGTGTTACTAAACCCACAACAGCAAAATCAGTCTGTATATGCAGTAAAGCTTTCTTACTTTACTCACTGTTAAACCCAAGGGGTTAATCTTCTACATAGTTTAAAAAGGCAGTTTGAGCCTTCTCTGATCCTCCCCTTCTTCCACTGTCCCCAATCTAATAGTACAGAGCCTTTGGAGTCACTCTGCGCATGCTGTTTGGTGTGTACTGCTTAAGGGATTTTTTTTTTTCTTGAAAGGGTGCATGTGATCAGCACAGGGCCAATCTGTACTGTCCAGACAGAGGGTCAGGGGTCATGCAGTCTCATATAACAGGCAGAGAATAAAAACTCCTCCTACAAGCTTTAACCTGTGCTCGGCGGAACACTGATAGAAGTTACAAGACTGCTATATACTGCTAATGAGAAAGGGTATTTAGCAGTTTATATTTACTAAAATAATTGTACTTCCATGTTCTGTGTACTGTGGGAGAGCAGATATAGTGAATGCAGGGTCCTGGGTTTGTTAACACTTTAAATGTAGGAAAACAGAGGCAGAACCATTCAATGTGTTGTGCTAGAACACAGATCCTCCCCCTTGACAGGTAACGGTTTTAAATGCAAATAATATTCCAGATGTTTGCATATAGACGCTTTATTCATCCGTGTCTGCAGAAGAACTATGACACCCATTCCACATCCTGTGAGGACAGGAAGACCTGACTGAGACCAATACAGAGTTTCCTCGATCGTCGTTCCTCAGGCACACTAATAAATGAGGCTCAGATGGGAGAGATGAACCTGCTTCTATAGGCTGTAGTAGAGCTTTGTGTTATCCCATGTATTTCATATGGATTTGCATATAGGTTAGTAATATAATGGTTATGCTTGATAATTGGATTATCATTAAATTCAATATAAAGCAATAGTGTCTAGAAATGTGTACACCATCTCATAGTATACAAAATCTACATTTACTCTTGACCACTACTATACAAGAACAAGGATGGTGACAAGAAATTAAAGCCTTTTACTGTCTAGTCTGTAATGAATAGGAGTAGAACAGGGATGTCAAACTCAATTTCATTGTTTGCCGCATCAGCATTAAGATTGCCCTCAAAAGGGCCGATTGTAAGATTAGATGTCCAGCGCATCCCCTCCCCTTACATTAGAGGTCAAGAGCCACCCCACCATAAGAAGTGGAGTCCCCCACACTTCCTTACATCACAGTGAACCCCCCTTTCCTTATGCTGCTGCTGGGAAGAAGCTGTATGCATTGCTTGAAAGCAGAAAGTAAGGGTCTGGAGGAGGACCAGAGCTCTCCTGCAGCTGCAAGGGCCACATGAAATGGCCTGGAGGGCCGGATTCAGCCCGCGGGCCTTGTGTTTGACACCTGTGGAGTAGAACATTGGAAAACTATGTGCATTAAGTTGACAAGTCCATAGATAAGGGTCTGCCCATGTCCAAAATATTACTTTGCTAAATATATTTGAATGGGAAAACTAGGTGTAAAAGATAAAAACAGAGAAAAAAAAAAAGTGAATTTGCAGCACTATATAAAAGAGAGAAATATATATATATATTTATATAATTATTACATATATAACAGGGTGAATTGCCAGATAAAGTTGTAAACATGTTATTGTCCTTGGGATGGAGAAGACTTATCGAGACATTTTCCCCTGAGGAAGGCACCAAGTGACTCCGAAACGCGTTTGATACAGTTATGCAATCTATGCATTAGTTATGTACAATAATGTGATGTGCCATCATGTACCCCATGTGTTATTATGTACGGCTGACAATTTTTCTACACTTTTTCATATGTAATTTTTTATGAATAAAAATAAGTTTTTTAATTGCAAAACATATATGTCTACTTCTCTCTGAGCCTTTAAAGTCCTGCCACATGGGGGGGGGGGGGTTTGGGGGCGTGGGAACCAAGACAAGAAGAGTTTGATTTAATAAAGGATAAGTTGGGCATCATACGATCGTGTAGGATTTTAATTGGTTAGAAGAATAGATAATTACTTTTACAAATAATTTCTAACTTACAGGAAATGGGGGAATTAATAAGGTTTGTCTGATTGTATGACAGGTGTCAGATTTGTGGTTAGTTACAGCAGTGTTTCTCCACTCCAGTCCTCAAAGCGCCCCAACAGGTCATGTTTTCAGGCTATCCATTATTTTCACAGGTGATTTGATCAGTTTGACTGCCTTAGTAATTACCACAGCCGTCTGAGGGAAATCCTGAAAACATGACCTGTTGGGGCGCCTTGAGGACTGGAGTTGAGAAACACTGCGTTACAGTGACATGGGTCTTGAAGCGGTAGTAAACCGCACCCATTTTATTATTTTAAACCCTGCAAGGTAAAAGGCATAATGTGCTAGTATGCCCAGAAAATGCTTCCCTTAGAACAAAGCCTTCCAGAGCCGCGCAGCCACCACTGACAAGCGCTTCTATCTTCACCCAGTCTTCCTTGCGGGTTCACGTCCTCGGGCCACCTGATCGGCCACCCCGCGATATCGTCACTCACATCCCCGGGGGAGTCACGCTGCGGCACGGAGCTCTGAAGGGACGGCACGGGTATACCATACCTTCAGAGCGCATGTGCCGATGACGTAACCAGCTGCATGCAGTGTGAATATCTCCAAAACCGTGTAGGTTTAAGAGATATGCACTGTACCTACAGGTAAGCCTTAAAATAACTTTACTTTAACAACCAATCATATTGTACCGAATTTGCTTGCATTGTAAATAATTGTATAACTTGGGCCTGAATGTCCCTAGGTCTTTGGACATGCTCCAGCCGGTTTCCAGCTGTTATTAATAAATCAACATAATTTAAGATCTTGCCTGGTCCAACACATCATTATTTCTACTTCAATGCCAATATGAATGCTGCATCTAAGAAGAAATCACAATCACATTGAATATGCTATACAAAAACTCCACAACAGGAAGCAAGAATGTTGTCAAAACCATAAACCATTACGGTCTCCACTTCCTGCTCTGCAAATGATTATAAGGGCACAGATTACATGCAAATAATGCCATAAAAGAACCACGTATGCCCCTGTACAGATAATGTAAAGCCCTGGTGCACAGCCTGCAGCCCTTGTATTACTTTGTGTGTGGCCCTTGGACCCCAGCAGTTTTTAATGGAAGCAGAAGCTCTGCTTTAATAAGGGGCAACAGTAGGGATCTCTACTAGCTTCATAGACCAGGCAGGACGCCATTTAAACACTTTATTGCAGCGTGCCCTTAGGTCTCATATCAAACCTGTAGTAAGTCTCTAATCTTGGATCATTTTCTTTAGCATAAATGTGGTCTCTGATAAGAGAAAGAGAAAGTAGCCAATGTCCCCTTATAGGAGCTGACCCCAGCTCTGTGTGGAAGCAGTGGTTTCTCTGCAGAGGTCTGACACATCCACTTCTGAGACCTCTCTGATGATGATCTTTGCTGAATGCACAACTATATACCGGACTTTGCAAGGGATACTGAACTTCTGCACAGATTCTATGCCTTCCACACAGAGTAAGGGTTCTACTCTAACTGCTGGCAGGGGACACTTTCATATTTAGGCTGATTTAGACAGGAAATGAGCCAAAAGACATTAAGCACCTTTTACTCTGATGTGTTTGGAAAGTATGTAGTGGATTTAAACTGAAGGTCCATGGGACAAGTACATTGTACACACAGAGGTCTGATGCCAAAAATGTAAGAAAATTTAGGTTTTACATACACTATAAAGCAACTCTCACGTCAAAAAGCTGTGAGGTATAAATAGCAGACACCAAGTACCTGCACATACCTGTAGTCCCTGTTAATACTGACAAGACCTCCTAGTAATGGCTATCTGGATGGATACTATGAGGAAGTGTGTGGAAGGTAGGAAGGGTCAGGTACACTGATACTATAGGGAAGTGTGTGGAAGGCAGGAAGGGTCAGGTATATTGATACTATGCGGAAGTGTGTGGAAGGTAGGAAGGGTCAGGCACACTGTGATACTACAAGGAAATGTGTGGAAGGTAGGAAGGATCAGGTACACTGATACTATGCGGAAGTGTGTGGAAGGTAGGAAGGGTCAGGCACACTGCGATATTATGAGGAAGTGTGTGGAAGGCAGGAAGGGTCAGGTACAATGTGATACTATGGGGAAATGTGTGAAAGGTAGGAAGGGTCAGGCACACTGTGATACTACAAGGAAATGTGTGGAAGGGTCAGGCACACTGATACTACAAGGAAATGTGTGGAAGGGTCAGGCACACTGATACTATGAGGAAGTATGTAGAAGGCAGGAAGGGTCGAGCACACAGATACTATAGGGAAGTGTGTGGAAGGGTCAGGTATACTGATACTATGGGGAAGTGTGTGGAAGACAGGTAGTGTCAAGCACACCGTGATACTATGAGGAAGTGTGTGGAAGGTAGGAAGGGTCAGGTATACTGATACTATGGGGAAGTGTGTGGAAGACAGGTAGTGTCAGGCACACCTTGATACTATGAGGAAGTGTGTGGAAGGCAGGAAGGGTCAGGCAACACTGATACTATGAGGAAATGTGTGAAGGTTAGGAAGGGTCAGGTGGTCGCGTACACCGATACTATGGGGAAGTGTGTGGAAGGTAGGAAGGGTCAGGCACGCCAATACTTTGAGGAAGTGTGTGGAAGGTAGGAAGGGTCAGGTATACTGATACTATGGGGAAGTGTGTGGAAGACAGGTAGGGTCAGGCACACCGTGATACTATAAGGAAGTGTGTGGAAGGCAGGAAGGGTCAGGCAACACTGATACTATGGGGAAGTGTGTGGAAAGCAGGAAGGGTCAGGCACACAGATACTATGAGGAAGTGTGTGAAAGTTAGGAAGGGTCAGGTGGTCGCGTACACCGATACTATGGGGAAGTGTGTGGAAGGGTCAGGCACGCCAATACTTTGAGGAAGTGTGTGGAAGGTAGGAAGGGTCAGGTATACTGATACTATGGGGAAGTGTGTGGAAGACAGGTAGGGTCAGGCACACCGTGATACTATAAGGAAGTGTGTGGAAGGCAGGAAGGGTCAGGCAACACTGATACTATGGGGAAGTGTGTGGAAAGCAGGAAGGGTCAGGCACACAGATACTATGAGGAAGTGTGTGAAAGTTAGGAAGGGTCAGGTGGTCGCGTACACCGATACTATGGGGAAGTGTGTGGAAGGTAGGAAGGGTCAGGTGGTCGCGTACACCGATACTATGAGGAAGTGTGCAAAAAAAAAGAACCCAAAAAAACATTTGTTTTGCACACAAATCTAACAAGAGGATGGCATGTAATCTAGCAATACCAGCGGAGACTTTGTAGCGGCCCAAGCAACTTCTACTAGATAAAGACAAAACCAGCAGATGCATTTAAAGCAATCTCACACATTTTAAAGCTGAACTCGGGGCACCCCCACACACCCCTAACCATCATTTTAGTTTAAAAAAAAAAAAAAAAAAAAAGAAGACCTAATCCAACAGCCCCAACATTTTACCTGAATATGAGGTCATGTGAAACGCCTGGTCCTGAGTCTCAGTTCATTTTACCATAACCCAAAATTTGTATTAACAAAAATGCACTAATCAGCGATAACAATATGACCACTGACAAGTCAAGCGAATAACATTGATTCATCTCATTACAATTTCACCTGAAAGTGGGTGGGTTATATTAGGCAGCAAGTGAACATGTCCCTGAAGTTGCTGTAAAAGCAAAAAAATTTAATAAAAAAATGACTAAGTGTAAGGATTTGAGCAACTTTGATTGGGCTAAATTTTAATGTCTGGATGACTGGGTCAGAACAACTCCAAAAACTGCACCTCGTGTGATGTTGCCCGGTCTGCAGTGGTCAGGACCGACCAAAAATGGTCCAGCGAAGGTAAACCAGCAACAGGATCATGGGCAGTCAAGGCTCAATAATATGAGGAGCGAAGGCTGGCCCGTGTAGTCCAATCCAATAGAAGAGCTACTACAGCTCAAACTGCTGACAGAGTTACTTCTGGTTCCGATAGAATGTTTTCAGGACACATAGTGCATCGCAGTTTGGAGTGAGATACCACAGTATACATTCAGAGGTCTGGGGGCATCCATGCCTTGACGGGTTATGGCGTGTGGTCATAATGTTATGGCCGGTCAATGAATCTTCAGTATTTTTTATAGTGCTCAGAGCTTTACAAAGTAACCAGATTTACAAGAGTTCCAGTGCAAAGGTATTTACCATCTAACACAATTAAACAGGAAACCGTTTAATCTGCCATGATCTTTGTTTGGCGTATAAAAGCAAAAAAACAAAAAAGGTGCGCAGAGAAAAGCCACAGACACACACAGCATACAAACTCTCCCAGGAGGTATTCCACCCCAGTGCTGAATGGCTTGTCATAGCTTCCCTTTAACTCTGAACTCCAGACAGATATACAAGATTAATAAAGCTCTGGATTTATAAATATAACATTACATTTGAAGTGCTTGTTAAGCTTAAGGTTTTGTTTTTTTCAATGGTATTGCACAGAACAGCCCCAAGCCTCCTCTTCTCGGGTACCCCACCAGCGCTTTAAGCTCCTCCTTTTCTGAGTGCGCCACCCCAAAATGACCAAGGCCACTTCCTATGGGGATGCTCCTGAGCCGGACTATGTGCATCTATAGTCACACACACCGCACGGCTCAGCCCTGCCCCCTCTTCACAAGATTGGATTGACAGCATTTGACTCCAAGTCCTGTGAGGAGAGGAAGAGAGAGCAGGGCTGCTGTAGTCAGGCACAGCGCTGGGTCGAGATAGGATTTAGGTAAAAATTAATGGGAGGTGAGGGGGCGATACAAATACTGGGACATTTTTTACCTTTTTGTAGGCAATGCATTAGAACCACTTAAAGCGGGGTTCCACCCAAATTTTGAACAATATCTGTATGTATTCTCTTCCTTGCCTAGATGCTGACATGCCATTTAAAAAAATTTAAATCGCCGTAATTACCTTTTATTTTTCTATTCTTCTTTGCACTTCCTGGTTCTCCTCCCATGGGAGTAGGCGTGTTTCTAGCCTCTCCCAGACTCCTGGGAGCTAGTCTCAGGCTTCCCAGGATGCCACTGAGCATGTGCGGGAATGAGCGGTGAATGCTGGGAGCACAGCATTCACCACATCCAGGAAATAAATGCTTGTGGGCTTCAAATGCCCACAATGAAGATGGAAACCGCCTGCAGTGAATAATATAAGTTATTCTTTCCGACGAAATCTGACACAGGCGGACATATTACACACAATATGCGAGTATGTAATGCTGAGAAGAAAAGTTTGTGAATGAACTCAAAAAAAAAAAAAAAAAAAAAAAAAACGATAGATAGGTGGACCCCCGCTTTAATTGTTTACAGGCAAGCAATGCAAGTACCTGAATATGACCTTGTATCAGCTTTTTGAAGTCCTTGCACAGCAGCACTGAAGACAGGGCAGAAGCCAATCAGTTGTGCTGCACTGCTCACGTGCAAGTACATGCTGATAGAAGAAAAGAGCAGAGTGACAGATGAGCGCCTCAGTCTGCTGCCTTACCTCTCACTGTCCAATTACAGGCTGGGGATAGAAATGACCCGAGGACCCTCTCTCACAATTGGTCCGATCGGGTCCGCCTAAAGAATGAACAGGCAGGCCCAAATCGGACCCCCCCGTTCACTTATTTGAAGCAGCAGCTGTAGGTAGGCAATTGAGACCCACCTACCTCCGATCAAAAAATAAAACAAAAAACGGTGGATCTGTTCAGAGGGCAGCCGAGTGTAAACAGACAGCCAGTCAATATAACAGAGCAGGCCGAGTCTGTGTCCCTCTGCATAAGCGTAGCAGGCACAGACCTGTCACCTGCCCCGCTCTGCGGGGGATTGGCAGACGGATCCTCGGTTGAGCAAACCGGAGTTAAAGTGGTGTTCCGGCCGAAATTATACTTTTTAATTAAAAATACCCCTATAATACACAAGCTTAATGTATTCTAGTAAAGTTAGTCTGTAAACTAAGGTCTGTTTTGTTAGTTTATAGCAGTAGTTTGTTATTTTATAAACTTGCAGCAGGCCGTGGCCATCTTAAGTGTGGGCATCTGAAGCCAGACTGTATTTCTTCCTGGATCTCATCCTTGCAGATCTCGCACATGCTCAGTGCAGCACAAGCAGTGTATTAGGTTTCAGGTCAGGTTTCCATAGCAATAGCAGTTTCAGAGGAAGTTGCCGCCCCTTCCCAGAAGGCATTGCAAACAGGAAATGATGCGATGGGCCGCGGCCAGGGAGGAGGAAGTGAAAAATGAATACAGCAGATATACAGTAGGTGCTGAGAAAAAAAATAAAAAAATATCCAATTTGTTTACAGTGCACAGTTTAGTGAGGGATGCTGAAGAGTTGTAAAAGTGGGTGGAACTCCACTTTAAGCAAAGTCCGGCCCGTGTGAAAGGGGTCGAAGGGTTACTGACCGCAGCTCAAAAACATCAATTATGTGCGTCAGAGCCGTGTATACCTCAAATCTGAACTCCAGGCAACTCCCTCAACACATATATGAAACGCGTATATGGGAGGATTTGTATTTCTGCATTACCCATACACAGAACAAAACAACAAAACGTATCCGGATACGCATAGAAAAACGATGGAATTTCAGTATGCCAATATATGATTGGCTGCTATGGCAACACAGACAATTTTCCTCGTCTTCAGTTTTCCTACAAGGCCAAACTGGTCTTCTAGACAACGATTCTCTGCCAAGATTACCAGCCGCATGGAACAGCTCAGAACATGACAAGGAGATAGCAGAGATCAGGCTTTGTTGATGGGAGGCCTTCTAAACAGATAAAGCTAATTTTTTCTGTAAAACCTATTCAAAAGAGACACAGCGGGATCCTCTGTGGGAGACCAAAATAGCTGATAAGGGAGGACAGATGTATAGGCAGTGGATAGCAAGGTTACAAGCAATGTCGTCTACAGAGGACTCCATCCCACATTTTAACTCTTTGAACTTTAATGTTAATCCAGGGCATAGATAGCTCCTATCTGGATGTAATGGAGTTTGCTAAAAGCACTACAAACCATCCAGCTATGCTGTCCATATACAGCTTACATGTCGGCCAATTCTGCATCGTGTCATGGGTGGCCCTGCTGGCACCATTCCGCTGAACAAGACCTGGAGGGTCCAAGCAGATAACTTCTGGTCCAAGCAGATGTCAGTCACTGCTTGAGTATTCAAACAGCTGCCAGGGAAGATCCATAATGTTTAGCGTGGATGGAAGAATCTATTAATTTTCTCTTATTCAGTCTGTAGGTTAAATGGAAGAAATCTAGCCATGTATGGGCAGCTTTAGAGTATGATTATTATTCTACAAGATTTATATTGTGCCGACAGTTTGTGCAGTGCTTTACAATATAAAAAGGGAGGCAGTAGACAGTGGCTAAGTGGTGAGCACTTAGGCCTAGCAATATTCTAGTACTCCAGTTTCCTCCCATACTCCAAAAGACATGCTGGAATGTTTATTGGCTCCTGTCTAACTTGGCCCTAGTATTTATATGTATGAAGGCGAGTTAGGGATATTAGATTGTAAGCTCCTTGAGGGCAGGGACTGATGTGAACGTATGTATATAGAGATATACATCTCTTTCCATCACTATAGATGTGGAGATTGATGGCGCTATAGAAGTATCTGAAATAAATAAAACAGTTACAATACAGTTCACTACAGAAGGAATAGGAGGGTCCGGCTCATGGAGCCTAAAATCTAAAGAGAGGAGATGATACAAAAGGTAATAGCTGTGGGGGATGATGTAAAAGAGGCGGCTGAAGTACAGATTTTTGGAGGTGGTGGGGTAGGCTTCCTTGAATATGTTTTTAAGGATCGCCTAAAAGCCAGATAGGGTAGAAGATGACCGGACAGACTGGGATAGAGAGTTCCAGAGAATGGGAGAGGCTCTGGAGAAGTCCTAGAGGTGAGGAGGTAACAATGGAGCTAGAGAGCAGGAGGTCTTGGGAGGAGAGGACGGTTTGGGTGATGTGTGCAAATGCGGTTGGTGATGTAGCTGGGGGCAGTGTTGTGGATGGCCTTGTATATTGAGGTTAGTATTTCTAATTTTTATATGTTGGACTAGTGTAAGCCAATAAAGGCATTGGCAGAGAGAGGCAGCAGCCATGGATCAGTTAGTAAGGTGTAGGTGTAAGTCTAACATCAATTCTGTATATAGCTTCGTTTTAGAAAGTTTCAAGCGGTAGTAAAGTCTTGACATAAAAAACAAAAACAAAACAAAATCCAGTCCTTGAAAGTTTAAGTCATAATGTGCTAGTATGCATCGCATACTAGCACATTATGAAAGACTGACCTTAAAAATAAAGCCCTCCAAAGGCCCGCGGTCGCAACTGAGAGGGCTTCCATCTCTGCCCAGTCTTCCTTCTGGATTCATGGCTCTGGCTGTTTGAATAGCCGAGCCGCGATGACGTCAGCGGGTTAAGTTTGCACCTATACAACGCTCAGATTCCGGTGGCACAGAGTCCTCTGCCATAGTGGTGCTGCTAGCCCATTCCACAAGACCATAATGGGGCTGTTACTTTCCTTCAAATTCAAATGTTGCCCAATATATCCCACAACACGATTGTTTCATTACAAGACAACGTCAATCGCAGCTGGATTCCCCAACAATCTATTTATACTACTTGAAGAAGAATCCATTGGGGAATTGGGACAACCTCATCCATCTCAGCAAGGGTATGGGCATGTGAGCAGCGATGGGAACTGCATATCACCAGAGTCACAAATGAAAATGTATTTATTACAGGTACATGTATAGCGCTTTACATATGTACCGTATATACTCGAGTATAAGCCGAGTTTTTCAGCTCATTTTTTTTAGACTGAGAAACCCCCCTCGGCTTATATTTGAGTGAGGGTGCCCATCTGCAGCTGTACCTTCGATTGCTAAAACAGCGGGTGTCTTCCTCTGTGTTATGCAGTCTGTTCGGCGGCCTTCTATTGTAACATTGTTGCCTCCTCCTTGTCCGGGATAGAGGAACACTGATACAATGCTGGGAAACTGTATCAGTTTTCCATATATCACGGACGAGGAGGCGGCAGGGCTTTGCTACAATGGACGGCCGCTGAACAGACTGCATAACACAGTGGGAGACAACCGCTGTTTTAGTAATCAAAGGTGCGGCTGCAAATGGGCACAGTGCGGCTGCAAATGGGCACAGTGCGGCTGCAAATGGGCACAGTGCGGCTGCAAATGGGCACAGTGCGGCTGCAAATGGGCACAGTGCGGCTGCAAATGGGCACAGTGAGGCTGCAAATGGGCACAGTGAGGCTGCAAATGGGCACAGTGAGGCTGCAAATGGGCATTGTTTACCCAGTAGCTGCTGCATTTTCCCACCCTAGGCTTATACTTGAGTCAATACGTTTTCCCAGTTTTTTGTGGTGAAATTAGGTGCCTTGGCTTATATTCGGGTCGGCCTATACTCGAGTATATACAGTATTGTACATTCGTATAACTCTCTGCCCTCAAGGAGCTTACAATCTAAGGCCCCAACTCACATTCATACACACACATACTTGGGCTAAGACAGAAGCCAAATTAACGTACCAGCATGGAGTGTAGAAGGAAACCGGAGTACCCTGAGGAAACCCACGCAGGCACAGGGAGAACATGCAAACTCCACGCAGGTATTGCCATGGTTGGAATTCAAACCAACAACCCTAATGCTGCCAGGCGGAAGTGACAACCACTTAGCCACACTAGAAAGAGGCCTTCTTTATTTATGAGCTTACATATCTGTGTTCCCGCTTTGAACAAAAAAAATAAAAAAAAAAGTCAATATAAGGGGCTCTGGTATGACTCAATGATATCTAGTCACAGAAAAGCCACACAATTTGGCATTCCTCCCAATATGGCATGGGTGCTCAACTTGTGGCACTCCAGCTGTTGCAGAACTACAAATCCCATGAGGCACTGCAAGGATGAAAGTGACTCCCAAAGGCAGATAGAAGCATGATGGGACTTGTAGTTCCACAACAGCTGGTTGAGCACCCATGCAATACTGGAACTACAGAATCATGGACTCGATATATCCCACACGGTGCACCAACGGCCCTGGTATATAGCACTTGTCTGTGACCCCAGATCTACCCAGCACCACCCATAATTCACATGGACATTTGAGGACGGTGTAAAATCATAGCAATGCATAGGGCTTGTTCCATGGCAAATACGTGCATTTGCACGTAGTATTGATAAAAGAAAAACATTCAAAAGCTTTTACATTTTTAACCAACGGAATCCCTTTAAAGCTTAAGTGGGCAAATATAAAACGGGGGGGCGAGTTAACCAGGTTTGTGTATTAAGACTGAATCAGTCTTTATATCGGCTTCAAATCACCTGCACAGCAATACAGAGGGAGGCTCTCTAATAGACACTGCTGTCCATAAATGGGTCCTTTTTCCTTTATTCAGCGGGCTGAAAAAAAACAAAAAAAAAAAAAAACAGATTCCTCCATCCACACAAAGGAGGTGGGTAGAGGAACCCTCCCACCTGAGACCTTGAATTCGGACAGTGGGGACTCTCAGCTGTCAGAATCCAGTGATCAGTCGCTGATCGGGAACATTTTCCAACAAGCCTGTTAGACAAAAGTCGTTCGTCAGACCTCAGACAACAGGAGCAGCCGCACACGAATCAAAACTAGGCTGGTCCCTGCGAATCCTCCAGCCAGTCCCAGTTGTGGTGAAACAACATCCTCATCATGCTTGTGGCTGTCAGATTCTTTCAATGGCTCATGGAACTTGTACTTTCCAAACAGCTGGAGTTCTGAGGTTTGCTACCCCCTGGCCTAACACATCAGAGACGTATCTAAGTGGTACTGGGACTACAGCTGTTAGGAGCTAAGCAGGCCATAATTTATGCAGTTCTCTTTCCTTCCACCAGGGGTGCTAGATTCCCCCCCATTAATGCATTAAGCATTAATGGAGGAATCCCTCCAGCAGCGCTATTGTGTTCTACCAGCGGGAGGCCTTCCGGGATATTTTTTATCTTAATACAGAGAATGTGTTGCCTTTAGAAGCATTTTAAATTGAGGTAAATTTAAATTAAAAAAATAAAATTTAAAAAAAAGGCTTTTATTATTGTGGAGGGATAGGGAGCGTTTATGTGAAGGTCCAACTTTAAGTCAACATGCATAAAGGTGTGTGTAGTTTATCTGGCTCTAGCATTTGTATACAGTATAAGAATGTAAGAGAGGGACCTTAAGATTGTGAGGGCAAATACTGATGGGAACACACTGTACATGTAAAGCACTGAGTAAATAATCAGCACTTCCTAATAAATAATAAATGTAACCTTCATTTTTGAAGAACTCTCACCTGAAAATAAAAGCAGCCAGCAATGAAATTGTGAAAGTCCCATCGAATGAATAGTGTCTCCAGTAAACTTGATTGCATTTTTGCAGTGCCCCTTTAAAACACAGGCTCTTCCTTAATTAAAAAGGACAGATTTTTCCCATTCACAGGTGAAGGGCCCCCTCTTAAATTTATTGTGGTCTATTAACTTCTGTAAACCTAAAACCATGGGAAGAGTGTGACCCTTTAAGAATGAAGAGAACGTGGCCAATACGAAGGGCGGCTTTCTGCTACACGAGCCTATAGCTCTCTGCAGCCCTGCCTAATGCAGCAAGGGAAAGGCGTGCAGGGAAAAAAAAAAAAAAAAAAAAAACACAACAAATGCTGCAAAGTGCACATTTCTGATTCAGGTGCTGCGTTGTCTGGGGCACAGAGCTGAGCCCGCTCTATAGGCATGACGGCAGAGATTACAGCACACAGACACAATAGGCTCGCTATTGCCTCTCTCTGCAGCCCCAGTGCTCCACTCCCCCATACTCCTTGCAGTCGCCATATGCCAAATTCCTGTGGAAGAACGGCAGCTTCCCCCCCCCCCCCCCCCCTCCCTGCTGCTGCCCTCTAATAATTCTGCAGGCGGGGTGTGTCTTTATAGCCGGTGTCACACACATGCTCTGAAAGAGATCATAGATGTGTATTCACAAAGCTTTACCAGCCCTGGAAGGGTGTCTGATGCTCACATTCCAGGAAATTCAGCCTGCGTGTGCGATTAGCCAAAATGGCACATTTTAATGAGTAACAGAATTAGCATGCTTCCCCGCACAAGAGCCATCCATGGGTATTGCCTCTATGGATATTATACATCTCATTGACTGTGCAAACTAAGGGATGAATGCATCAGACAGCCACATTAAACACAAGGCACAGCAATTGCTGAAATAAAGCACGGTACACACTGCGACTTGTTTTCCTTCAACCCAGCAGATTGAAGAAAAAACAAAAAACAAAAAAAAAAAAAACCCCGTCAGATCACTAATGGGTCACCATACCAACACAAGTGATGTTGGTGCAGCAATCTCTCCCCCGTTGTGCTATTGTATTCTGACAGGGGGACCCTCTGCCAAAATACACCGATCAGTGCTCACAACCATTGGCTGCAAGTACTAATCAGATGCTGGTTTTCCAGCATGTCCCTTCGCCAAGTCAGTCATTAGATCAGCTTGTCAGACAGACTGCTGTACACACAAAGTTATCTGGTTCCTGCTAAACCGGCCAATTTTCAGACAATGTGTACCCAACTTAAAGCGGAGCTCCGCCCAAAAGGGGAAGCTCCGCTTGTTTGCTTCCTTCCCCCCATCCACTGCCACATATGGCACCTTTCAGGGGGGAGCGGATACATGCCAAAGCCAGGTACCCTGCTCCCACTTCCTGATAAGATCGCCGCAAACAATGTGCGGCGATCTATTCAATTTCCGGCGCCTCCTCCTCTCTCCCGCTGCCTTCTGGTAGTCACACAGGTCCGAGAAGACAGCAGGACCATTCAGAATATGCAGTTCGACTTGCGCATGTGCAGTAGGAAACAGGCTGTGAAGCTGCAAGGCTTCACCTCCTGTTTCCAAGGGTGAAGATGCCAGGACCTGCACCCAGAACAGACGGACAGATCGGCTTGGGGTGCGGACAGTTAAGGGCAGGACAGGTAGAGGGCAGGACAGGTAGAGGGCAGGACAGGTAGAGGGCAGGACAGGTAGAGGGCAGGACAGGTAGAGGGCAGGACAGGTAGAGGGCAGGACAGGTAAGCGTTCTTATAATAAAAGTCAGCAGCTACAGTATTTTTCCCCAGGCTGGAACTCCTCTTTAAAATGTTACTAAACCCAGGAGCCTGCATTAACTATATCTGGTCTCCAACAGTACACAGAACAGGGAAATGCCATTATTTTAATGACATCCTGCAGTAAAACTTTGTTGACACCAGTGTGTTTCAGGAACACATGCAAAATCGAGCACTTTCTTCCTGGAACTCAGAAAAACCCATTGCCCCTTTGCAGACGCACGGCAGTGCCATTAACTCTTAATGCCACCCTGGGCATCTTGAAAACATGTGCACGTCAGCACAAGCTACAAAGCAAGGTACAACCATGCAGTTTGGTGTGGCGCAATTCTGAAAATGGCACAGGAACCTTTTTTTTTGCGCTTTTCTGGCACATATGGCAGCTCTTTGAAATTAATGGGCCACCCTAAAAGTGAGGCGCAGAAACATGCGAAAAAACATGCGAAAAAGCATGCACGCCTGATTGGATGGAGCCTACACAGTCTTTTCTCAATCTTTCCATGTTAACTGGCACTGAACATCACTCAACCAGGAAGCCGGAGGGCATTTTATGGTAAAGAATAGACTGCGGGTGACAGCTATAAAGATTAGTCCTGCAGTCAGAGAATTTGTTTTGTTTAATAAGAGGTGGCCCAGGGAAAAAAAAAAAAAAAGAAATTGAGCCCAAACCTGTGCTTTACCATGTTCTATGCAGATTTGGTGATCGAATTAACATCTTTTTTTCAAAGACTATTTTATAACCATACCATGGTTTGGGCCCCAAACTGGCACCGGACATTTTTAATACAAGTGCCCACGACATGTGCGCCCAGAACTTACATACTGTATACGAGCCATAATGTTCAGGTAGATTACAGATATAGGTTGAAACTACCGCAGACATTTTTGCTGGACCAATTAGAGAGCTAGCCTTGGCAAACCAACCAGAGCCAAGGACTGCCTGCATAGAAGAAAGTTTTAGAAGTGTATTATAAATGCTTGAAGAAAAAGGTTATTTACATTTAAAGAACTTTCAAAGAAAAAAAAATATAAATACAGATCAATGCATTTGTGGGCCTTACTAAGGTTAGGATCAGTTGCCCCTTTCCCTTGTTCAGTGAACATACCTGAAGGGATGTGGTGTGTCGGCTAGACAGCCCTCACCCAGTTCCATCCCGACTTTTTTTATTTGTTCATAGGATGCAGGCGACTCCTGCCCTCTAGCATCCTTGGTTGCTATAATCCAGATGGCCCCCAATGCCTGGCATCATTGGTTGCCAAGATGCAGCTGCACCCTAGCAACCAATAAAAAGGCATAGAGGGTGGAACAGGGGAACTGACATGTCCCACTACATGCATACCTAGTGACAGGGCTCATCTCAGGCACTGTCTGAATACTAAGAAAAGTGCTATAAAATTAAATATTTGTCCGGTTACTAAATGTGTGGTCAGAAAGCTGACAACCCTGCTATCTCCGCCATGAGACAAGCTAGACCATGGGACAAATTGCACTTTCACCAAGGGTACAGGAGAAAAAAAAATGGATAAAATAGCAGGTTAGACGTTCTGCACGCTCTTCCTTACTGAATGCGTTTGCATGCTGATGGCTCTCTCCTGCACTCTGAAGATACAGTAAACACAGCTATTGAGAAGGGATGAGTACTGCACTACAATTACCAAGTTCTGGGACTGCCAGCAAAATCTTCAGTCATACAGGATCAACCAGGAGTGAGGAGAAGAGACTCCTGGGAGGGAAAAGTCATTTTCAGACAAAAACCAGAAGAGGACCACAATTCAACTTTCAATGCCTTCTTATATAAAGGAGCTTCGCACCTCAGCCTGGCCTCACCCCGGAGCAAAGAGCAGGACGTTTATACACAGAATGAACATTTGCAGAGCGGAAACAAATGACCTCAGCTCTGCTTTAATAGGACGGAGGAGGGAGCACACCTGCAGAATACTGAATAACAGCCAGCATCTGTACACTATTCACTCCAATCCAAGAACTACTACCTGCTAGAACAGCCATTCTCTACCAAGGATCCCTGAACGATGGGGTTCCTCCAGAGGTTGTCAGGGGTTCCTTGAGCTGTGGCTGATCGACTTCCCGTAGGACGATCCCTGCATAGTCCTGGGGCCAATGCCACTTGAAAGAGTCAGCAAAATAACACCAATGATCCTTTTAGCTCTCTAAGTCCAGCCATACATGGTTCAAATCTCGGTTGGTTCTGCAGGAACAGGCCAACCATGTATGGGCAGGTTAAGTGTACCAAGTTGAATGAACGATCAACTTGGGTACAACCGGCCTGCCGCATTTTACATGCAATTATTGTTAGTGGCTGGTATAGAAGCTGCCGGGAGAATACAACACTCCACCGGTAGAATACAGGGGGGATTGCCCCCATCAACCACAGGTTGCAGGAAAGAAATTCGCTCAGTGTATGGCCTGCATTATTATGGGATTCTAATCACCATTGTATGGCAGCCCATAGAGGAGTACGTTTTTATTTCCATTCAACCAGCGGTTTGAACAAAAAAAAAAAAAAAAAAAACAGAGTCGATCCCCCCATTCACACATTCGAATCCTCCCCATTAAGCTATTGTATTTTGACATCTGTCAGAACACACAGATCAGTGTTGCAGACAATAGCCTGGGGAAAACCCGACAGGGAACTTGTGCAAAAGTTGATTGGTAGATGAAATTCTGTACAACCTCAGTGCCCACACATGGAACGAAATTCAGCCGGTACCACAGGGACCTCAATCCATGTAGGCCTGGCTTAAGAGAGGTCTTCTTCCCACCAATGTAAGGATCTCAGATTCATTATTTTCAGCAGGGGTGCCCCTAGACTTGAAAATTGTTTTAAGGGTTCATCTGCGGTACAAAGACTGAAAAAGCCTGGGCTTCATGGTCATTGGGACACTACAGATAAATGTGCTACGAACATCATCAGAAAAAAAGAGAAGTAGAGCAAAGCTTTGAGTGCACTTTTGCTCTCCTGCGACCTAGAATCAGCTGACAGAAGACTATTGCCCACTATCAGCTCACTATCAGCTCACTATCAGCTCACTATCAGCTCACTATCAGCTCACTATCAGCTCACTATCAGCTCACTATCAGCTCACTATCAGCTCACTATCAGCTCACTATCAGCTCACTATCAGCTCACTATCAGCTCACTATCAGCTCATGTCAAAAAGCCGCTCCAGGCTCTGGAGGGATCCTGACCATTGTCGGGATTCACCAAAGCGCATCGTTGACAGCTGCCTCTCTCTGGACAACTGCAAGGTGAATCCTCTCACTTTGGGATATTTCCTCCAACTTCCTGTTCTGGAACAGCATGACCCCTTTCACACTGGGGCAGTTTTCAGGCGTTTTAGTGCTAGAAATTGCGCCTGAAAACTGCCTCCCATTCTCTGCAATGGGTGCTTTCACACTGGGGCGGTGCGCTTGCGGGACGTTAGGAAAAGTCCTGCAAGCAGCATCTTTGGGGCGGTTTGGGAGCGCTGTATACCACACTCCCAAAACACCCCTGCCCATTGCAATGAATGGGCAGCGCTTCGTAAGTGCCACAACACGGGAATTTTTACCCCTTCTTTGGGGTTAAAAGCTCCCCGCTTACGGCCAGAAAGAAGCGCAAAAGCGCCGCTTAAACAGCGGTAAAGCGCCGCTAAAATGAGCAGCGCTTTACCGCAAATGCGGCCACGGCCCCAGTGTGAAAGGGGTCTATGCGAAAGCAAAATAATAAATAAAATAGCTTGCCAGGGGTTTTACTCCTACCTTACACTAACAAAAAAGATGAAAAATACTATTTTGGTTGGTTGGCTTTAACACCACAAAATTTACAAAAAATAAAACCTCTCTTATAAAGTTAATTGTACCTAAAAGCTTACCTGTAGGTACTGTAAATATCTCCTAAACTTGCACTGTTTAGGAGATATTTACTATATATGCCGCCATCGGCGCATGAGCTCTGAAAGAATAGCCGCTCCTGCCCTTTCTTCAGGGCCATGTACCATGACCGGCGGTTCCTACGCGCATGTGCGGGAGTGACATCACGGCTCCGGCCAATCACAGCACTGGAGCCTGCTAACCTGGAACACACACCAGGGAAGAGGTAGGTCGGCCGTCTCAGCAGTGTGTGGGTGCCCCTGCGGGGCTTTGTTCCAAGGCATTTCATAATGAACTAGTATGCGATGCATACTAGCTCATTATGGCTTTACAGGGTTTACAACCTCTTTAATTCCCACTAGTTCTTTTGTATGGTCACCTTGTCACACAGGCTTTTGATGGGGGATACAAGTGGCTATTTCAACACACATTACACACACACAGCCATAGTTCAGTGTTGTCACTATCCAGAAACCAACCCTGAGGAATGCCATAGAGCAACTGATGGAGTGTGTGTAGATGTGAAGTGGCTGCAAAGAGGCTGCAGGAAATCAGCCTAACCACGATACAATAGATGAAAACAAGTATAATATATGGAAAAAAATAATAATAATAATTAAAAGTGATTAGGACACAGTGGTAAAAGGTCATTCGGCCAGTCTGCTGGGACCTCTGTAGTGAATATTTCTAAGGCTGGCCATACACTATACAATTTTCTGATTCAATTTCCTTTAGATTTACCTTCAACTATGTAGTGCAAGGGCCTGTCTGATTGCATACAAATTGAAAGGGTTTAGGTTTGACCTCATATTATATGGTTTTGGTAAATCTAAAGCAAAGTTGAACAGGAAAATTGTATAGTGTATGGCCAGCTTAAGTCTCATGCCCAGGTAAATTGGTTTGTGTTCAGCACCGGCCGAAAGCAACCACCATAAAACCAACACATTCATAGGAACAGGGGATCTCAACCTTTCATAAATCTAGACACCACATGAAGTTTCAAGTGTTTGTGACACCACATACTACATCCCAGTATTCTGCCGCCTCTTATACTCCACAATACAAGTAATAACCCCAAACCAGAGCAGATTTCTGGAACAAGTCACACTAAAACAAACTATTGTTTTAGTGTTATTATACAGGATTTATATAGCGCAAACTTTTGGCGCTATATAAATCCTGTATAATAATAGTAATAATTATAATAATACTACATTCCTGGGACTCCTATTCTACCCAGCTGACAAATGCTGTACAGTAATAATTATCTTTTCATAAAGCCACTAGCCATGTAAATCACATTATATCTTCAATATATTCTAATTGAATATAAAGATTTGACCACCCATACAATCAGCTAAAAAATAGAATTCTATTTTCCTTTGAACTCGTTCCCTTTTTTTAAAATAAGAAATTCATATATTTTTTAAACCCCCCCCCCCCCCTTCTTTCCTAGCCCCTCTGAATACACAGAGCTGTGACCTGTCCCATAGACGCACAGTACAGGTACATCCTATTCCAGTCTATGGGAGGTTGATGCACAGGAAAGGCCCACCACCCACCCACTAGATTGGGACCGGTCAGGTTTCAGGCAGTGCAGGAGGAGGAAGCTGTGGAGGAGGAAAACGCTGAACTGTGGGGGGATGGGTGTTTGTTACAGATGTGCATATTTAGGATATTAGGGAGAGGGGATTTTTTTTGGAAAAAAGGTGAACTTTTACTTTAAGGGCCCATTCACCCCTTCATGTTCTGGTTTGTTGCATGAATGCAGCACATTCCATGCCTCAGAATGCACAAAGGTGAAAAAGAAAAAATTGACAAGCACTATTTTTTGCAGCACGTTCCATCATCACACAATGTAGCGTCACAGTTCACTGCAATGCAGATGGGTACAAGGCACCCGATGGGCACTACTGTGCTTGCGACGGCATGAACATTAACCGAATGTCCTGCACACATCAGGCCTAAAATGTGTGTACTGTTCTAAAAGTCCTTTTTACTACCCAAAGCTGCGGTCACGTAACGCTGCTATCCTGAGCCTTTACATCTGGTCCTTCTTTAGCCGTCTACATCACTGCCTGGTTGACTTGGATACTTCCTATTGGCTGTACAGTAGCAGGGACCCTTTAGGATTCAGAAGAGGAGTAACAAGGGGAATGTAAGAGGTTGGCCAGTGGGAGACAATCTGCAACGATGAGTTAGCGACACCAGCGAGGGACCTGGAAAGTGGATGGTGGGAGGTACACCTAGCTTCACCAGGTAAGAAAATGAAAAGCCTTGCAGGATGGGTTAGTGCAGGGCTCGACAAATCCCAGATGCCAGGTTGGCTTTGCAACTAAAAATTGCATCCTGGTGCCCAGGCTTTTGTCAGCCCATTCAGTGCTGCCACCAGCTTGCACGCTCCAAGCTGAGCGGATTTCGGAGGCGATCCCTGTCCTAAAGGGAGTCAGGCCTTCCATGTCCTGCGGTGTGTGCTGGGCCGGGCTGGCTGTATAGCCGATAGGACAGGATCAGGTAAGTCCCTTGTTCAGGGGGCGGATCAGATGTTGGGGGCGGGCCCTGTGCACAGGTGGGCGGCTCCGTCTTAGTTGGGCAGTGTGGAGCCGTCAGTGCTCTGCTCTCGGGGTGAGCGGTAATTGGGCTGAAGGACAAAACATCACAGGTGAGCGCCCCGAGAACAAATTGGCTATTCCACACACCCTGCGCGCTCCCGGCTATGTATCCCAGGCTCATCTGTGGGCCCAGGGCACAAGTCCGCTCTACTCTTCTGGTTGCTGACCCAGAAGTAACGTGGACAACGTCACTTTTGGGTCCCCGTTGACAGTTCCCCCGGTCATCAAGGCTGAGAAAAAAAGAAAATGTAATGCAGTGTCATCTGCATTACATTACATTCAGTGGCGCACAGGGGAGACATACAGGGTCTAAAATACCCTGCATGTCTCATTAACCACTTCAGCCCCTGAAGAATTTACCCCCTTCCTGACCAGAGTACTTTGGCGAAGCGGCACTGCGACGCTTTAACTGACAATTGCGCGGTCGTGCCACATTGTACCTAAACAAAATTGACGTCCTTTTTCCCCACAAATAAAGCTTTCTTTTGGTGGTATTTGATCGCCTCTGCAGTTTTTATTTTTTGCGCTATAAACAAAAAAAAGAGCAACAATTTTGAAAAAAAAAAACAAAAACGCATTTTGTACTATTTGCTAGAATATCCTCTTTTTTAAAAAAAAAAAAAACAAGCAATTTTTTTCTCAGTTTAGGCCGATATGTATTCTTCTACATATTTTTGGTAAAAAAAAAAATAAAAAAATTCACACTAAGCGTATATTGATTGGTTTGCGCAAAAGTGCGTCTAAAAAATAGGGGATTTATAGCATTTTTCTTTTTTTTTTTTCTTTCTAGTAATGGCGGCAATCTGCGATTTTTACCATAACTGCGACATTATGGCGGGCACATCGGACACTTTTGACACATTTTTGGGACCATTGGCATTAATACAGCGATCAATGCTATAAAAATGTTTTGATTACTGTAAAATTGTCACTGGCAGTGAAGGGGTTAACACTAGGGGGGCGATCTAGGGGTTAACAGTGTTCCCTGGGAGGTGATTCTAACTGAAGGGGGGAGGGGACTGACTAGAGGAAGTGACGGATCGTGGTTCCTAGCTAATAGGAACACACGATCTGTCATTCCTCTCAGAACAGGGGAAGTGTGTGTTTACACACACTCGTCCCTGTTCTGTGTCTCCTGGTCACGATCGCTCATGGCCGGTGGTCATCGCGACCATTGGCCACGAGCATTGGCACCCCCGCTGTGCAGCTGGCACGCACCTCTGGTGGCGCACGCAGGGGAGCCAATCTGCCGCAGTATAACTGCGGTGGTTGGTTGGGAAGAGAAACGGTCAACCAAAAAAAAAAAAAAAAATCACCACGTAGGGGACCACGTAGGGTCCCCTATGTGATGTGAAAAAAAAAAAATTACGTTGTAACTTTCACACAAATACACAAAATCAAGGCCTCCCCACCCCCAACATATACTCACGCATGACCTTAAACTCACCCTTTGGGGCACCCAAGCCTGAAAACGTTGATTGCGATACACGTTACATATCGCCACGCATGCCAGAACGAGAGCAATACTGTAATTCTAGCACCAGACCTCCTTCATAAAGCTAAATGAAGCTTTGCAAAGAAAGAAAAACAAAAAAAAAAAAAAAAAAATAGTCTCCTATCTTTTTTTGCTGGTCGCTAGATTCAAAGTAAATTTGTCAAGCTGATGTTTCTGATGCAGAGTGAGGCTGGGATAGATATTTTTATGTACATCAATTTTAACAATTACCTTACAGAAATTGGCCACTATTGTGGAGAGCAGGCAAACATGTTTTAAGCAACAGTGGAATAACAGAACGTCATATACTCCCCCAAAACACTGAGCAGGAGTGGCGATGTGTGCCGCCATGACACATCTGGAAGGTCTGCCGCTGAGTATTTTTCCTGTATAAACAAATGGCAAGGAAGCACACGAGTTACAACACAAACCACAAGGCTCCAGAAGGATCTGTTCCAAGAAGTGCAGTAATTCACTGAGGAACGTCACACACCCCTGAAAAGGACACCAGAGGACCATGGGCCTTAGTCATACGACTACTAGAACACAAGCTCATAAACACCATGTCAGAGACTTTATTGACCAAGGTCTGAGAAGAACACGCTGTCAGCTGTATGGCACCACACAGACACAATATTACAACACATAGTATAAGCAAAGGAAAGGAGATGAAATGTCACTACAAAACATCAAACAACCACCTAACCCGTGGAAGGCAGATTCGGTTGTTCTGTAAATGCTTCTGAGAAAAGGAACTTTGCGCCAAGTTGAGGTCACAACACAAAGATATGTAAACATTGGTGGAAATGGCGAGGCTTCAACACGCAAGAATTCCCCGGGAAGTGAGAAACTCCAATCCCATCAGACGAGGAACATTCTGACGCCATCACGTTATACATGTTTATTACTCAACAGTTTACTGAGGCAAATAGAAGAGGTTTTAGATTGTAATCAAATACTACATTAGACTTGCCTTATAAAACAGTGTCAGGGTAGAAGATTACAGGGGTTTAAAAGTTTATCCTTCTTGTCCTGACCCAAACTAACCACCCACCTCCCACCCCCCCTGCAGATACATACCTACCTTGATCTAATGGCTGCCGACACCAGTGATTGTTTACACTCAGCACCACAAGTCTAATACTTATTACCCCCTTGTCCCAAGCTAATCCCACAGATATTGTTTTCCATTCAACCAGCAGATTTAGCGAAGAAAAAAAAAAAAAAAGGACCAAATTCCCCCATCCACACCCTTGCTGTGGATGGGGGAATCCTCTCTGCTGTGCTCTGATAGCGAGGAGACTTCCCCACCGTCAGAATAAACTGATCAGTGTTGTAGGCTACAGCCTGCAACACTGATTGAGGGGGGGGAATACATACATGAAATGGAAATGCCACCGGTCCTTGATGAACTGGCCAAATTTTGATCACTGTATGGGCAGCTTAAGTGAACCTACCCTCCCCCTCCAGAGATGAATACTTCTCTGACTATTGCGGTCACTGGCGATTGTTTACATCCAGTGCTGCCACCTCTCACTGTCCTGGCCACCACTGAACATTTTAGCCCCATAACTTTCTACTAAGCTGTGTCCCAATGCCAGCTGGGCACAGTCCCATAGAGAGTAATGTACGGAGACGGCCAGGAAAGTGAGACTTGTACCACTGGATGTAAACATTCACCAGCGGCTGCAGCAGTCGGACTGAGACAAGTGAGCATCTGCTGAAGGTTGAGGGCGAGTTAAAGTGGATGTAAAACCCTCATATACCCAATGAAGTGAACAGACTCAGATGATACACAGAGATGAAACAAATCTCCCTATATAAATGTAAAACTTATATCTGCGGTCTTCAGCTTTATATACGGTTTAGAAAGTGCACACCATGTTAAAGTTTCTCTTCCTGGTTAGCACTGGAAGTGGATTATTGGCATACACCAAGAAAGCTGATTGGAGGAAAGGCACACACCCCCCTCTCCTCATAGGCCAAGGAAGAATGGAATGTACACAGCTCTGCTCTTAGATGGCAAGCTGACTGTTAATACTTTTTTTTAGCAACCTCCCCGACAGACACTCACTTCTATCTCCCATTTAGTCTTGGAGAACTGTGAGAAGTTAGCAGGCTGACAGAGCTAAGGAGCAAGAGACAGCTACAGGACATAGTGCTTTGGAGAAAGAGGAGAAAACACTACAGATATATATATGTGCCCAGCTCAAATTTCATGATTCAGGTTTACATCCACTTTGAGTTAAGTCAGGGCAAAGGGGGGTAAAATCAGATCGAGTACTAAATAATAATTACTTATATTCAGATTGGAAATGATTAGGGCGGCTGCTGGCATTGATTCACCAAGTATAAAAGGAGTAAGAATATATTTAGGTATTACAAAGGTGCACTTATTCTTTAAAGCTGAACTCAAGGCAAACAGCTGAATACAAGGAAAAAAAAAAAAAAAAAACACACAAATACTATATATATATATATATATATATATATATATATATATATATATATATATATATATATATATATATATATATATATAATATATATAGTATTTGTGTTTTTTTTCTTCTTTGTATGCAGCTGTTTGCCTTGAGTTCAGCTTTAAAGAATAAGTGCACCTTTGTAATACCTAAATATATTCTTACTCCTTTTATACTTGGTGAATCTGCCATAAGATTTTTTTATTTCTGTCCATCCAGTCCTGACTTTTAAACAGTGCTGCCAGACCGAAAAGCCTGGTTGGTGAATTTTTTTTCTAATGCAGTTGGGTTTCTCCCCCCCCCCCCAGTCTGATTGGACAGTGAAGGAGCAGCAACAGATGGATGTACTCATCAGGTTGCAGTCTTTTTTCCTGTCAGCAAAACTGCACGCAGCATAATTGACCAGCTCCTTGTGCTGCCCCTCCCATCTCCCAGTCTGAGTTCTGCTGTACAAGGGATCACAAGAGGTTGATAGCAATTTCAGGTTACTTTCACACCGGTTTGTATCAAAACTGCCTGTAAAACGCCTATGCGCTAATGGAGCATTTTTGCTGCGCTTTTGCTGTGCATTCAGGGTGGATATAAATCAATAATTTAAAAATCGATTTTTTTTTATTATTAAATTTGAATAAAATGCTTTTTGGAGTAAAAAAAAAAAAAAATCTAAAAGATAGTTTTCTATTTAAGATACATTAATAATTTAGTTTATTCCGCATGAAATGGAGCTTAGGTACGCATCATGAGACTGTATATTCTGCAATATTTACATTTGAGTAAACTCATTCAATGACTCCAAGCTCTGCAAGCTGAGATAACATGCTCTGCATTGATGCATTCACATATTTGACAGTAATCATGAGATAAAACAAAGTTCAGGAATATTCCTTTATCCCATTGTTTTGCAAATCTATGTACACTGCAAACTGTATGATTTGAGTCGGTTCTGACATCGCTGTTTTACTAACTGACAGCTTATTATTCTAAATAAAACCTTCATTTTGTTTGCAAATATTAAAGCGGGGGTTCACCCACACCGCCAAAAAAAAAAAAAATATTAAAAGCCAGCAGCTACAAATACTGCAGCTGCTGACTTTTAATACATGGCCACTTACCTGTCCCGGGGTCCAGCGATGTCTTCAGGGGACTCCGAGAACCCGCTCGGTTCTCGGCAGTTGCCGCCGCCATCCTAGGTGAGGGAATCAGGAAGTGAAGCGTTGGCGGCTTCACTTCCCGGTTCCCTACTGCGTGAGTCGCGCTGCGCATCGTAACTGGTCCCTGCTATCTCCCGGGAGCTGTGTGTTCCCAGCAGACAGCGCGGAGGGACAGGAAGAAGCATAGACTCCCATGGGAGTCTATGCAGGAAGTGGGTGCAAATACCTGTCTTAGACAGGTATCTGCACCCCCTCCCCCCTGAAAGGTGCCAAATGTGACACCGGAGGGGGGGAGGGTTCCGAAAAGGCAGAAGTTCCATTTTTGTGTGGAACTCCGCTTTAAATATTCTAACTACCAGCAAGAATAAGTCCTTTTTAAAAAAAGGGAATGCGACTCAAAAAGGTCACAAAAAATGCTTAGCTTGTGCGTTTTAGAGGCAGCTCTCATTCATTTCAATGGGAAGGAGTGTTTTTGGGGTTTTTTTTTAACTGACCAAACATGCAGCAAGTAGAATTTTTTTACACTGCAACAGAAGCGCACCGACCCAGTGTGAACAAATATGTAGAACTTAAAAGGCAAGCATTTTTTTAATTGAGTTTTTCAGGCACTTTTATTATTTTTATTTCTTATACAAAAGCGCTTCAAATATTCCTCAGTGTGAAAGCAGCATTACATAGGTTGTATTTAAAATAAAAATGCATATAAAATCCGGGCTTTTTTTTCCAGCAGGAACGTGGGGGAGCGCAGTTCTGGCATCTCTAGAACTGAATGTGTGCAATGGCAAGGGGTGTTTGGGTGTGTTGGAGGTCCATTGTTGCTGGGGGATCTGTTGTTCCAGGGGGTGGGTCTTATGTTGCAGAGGGATCTACTGTTGAGGGAGGGGTCTAAAATGTTGCTGGCTGCTGGAGGATCTATTGATGCTGGCTGTTGGGAGTCTATAGTTGCTGGGGTGGAACTATTGTCGCTGGGGTGGAACTATTGTCGCTGGGGTGGAACTATTGTCGCTGGGGTGGAACTATTGTCGCTGGGGTGGAACTATTGTCGCTGGGGTGTCTATTGTTGCTAGATCTATTTTACTTCTTTTTGTTATCATTAACAAAATTCCACACACATAAGATCACATAGAGGAGAGTTCAGGAGCAGTTGAAAAAATGTCCAAGTGCTCCTAAACCTCCGTTTAGCAGCAGCAGTGTACATAAGGCCTTAAAGCGGAGTTCCAGCGAGTTTTTTTTTTTTTTTAATTGATCCTAGAATTATTACAAATTAAATACAAAAACGATTATACAAATGATCATGATAGATTTTGCAAAAATATAAATTTCTTTCTCGAATATTTTCTGCCTCTGTTTGTGGCCGTTGCCATTATGACTGTGGGCAACTGAAGCCCAATCGAGATCTCTTCCTGGATTAGTTTTGGAGAGGTGCATGCTGGGTAACCAGCATGCACCTCTTGCGTGATTCACCAGCCGTAGGCGCCGATTCTAAAATTTGCCATAACATTGGGCGGTGACGGAGGAAGGTCCCGCCCCGTTGTTATGGCAACATCACAGTACTGCCCACAGACTCCTGGGAAATGATGACATATCATTTCCCAGGAGCACAGGCGATGGAGGAAGTGACCAGGAGCTCAGCGGACCAGGAAGTGGCAGATTAGGAGGACTACATAGCAACAGGGCGATTCTGGCAAGTATAAAAAAAAAAAAAAAAAAAAAATTCCTCCAAATTTTTTTTTTTTTTTTTTTTTTTTTTAGGTTTAGGAGTCAGATTCTGAAAAACAAAAAAAAAAACTTTGAGGGTGGAACGCCGCTTTAAAGGGTGACTCGGAAGGGAGGAGTTCCTGCACCTGTTCTCTAAGAAAAAAAAAAAAGCCCCGTTTATAATGATAAATACAGAGCTGCGTTCATTTACTTTTATATTTGCCCAGGGTGCACTTTTTTTTTTATACACCAAGTAAAGTCTACAGGCAAGTGTTCTTGTGCCATATAATAGGGAGGCGATGAAAACAGTGACTATACCAACCCAGTTGTGGGAGTGACTAGCATGAAGCCAAATTGTTCAGAACACAAGTCACTTGACAGGATCTGCACGAAATACATTTCAATGGCCTGCAGCTATGTAATGGAGCTGATATGGTTCCTTCAACATACTTGATAAATGATGAAATTTTTAGCATGACCAGTTTTCTTTGTCCTAGACAATTAGTCAGAGGGTGTGGAGGGAGGAAAAAAAAATAAAAAGTAAAAATGTTCATAGCTTGATTATAATACCAGAGCTCTCCCTGCTTGGGCTCACATGCAGAGGAGGAGGCAACGCAGGAAGGAAGTCACCGAGATGTCCCATCTCATCGCTCAGGAACCAAAAAATAAAATATTGATAATGTAAGGGAGGAGGAGGAGGAGGAGGCAGAGACTACAGACTGAAAGCTAAGCTGGACAGGGCCTTAAAGAGTTTAACCCCAGAAAATAAAAATACATTATTCTGGTCCCTTAAAGCAGATTAAAACAGCACAGCGC